>JAWPHD010004749.1:57500-179657 GCA_037043455.1 Cyrtodaria siliqua | reverse complement strand
TGGGACATAATCCTGAATATTGAAGATCACACATTGAACTAGATTCATTCAAAATCCATTATTTCTTAAGGTCAATGACGTTCATTTAAAAACTCTGTTCGAAAACAGTATCACTAAAATACGTTCATTTGGGGAGGGTGGTGATGGGGACGAAATTGTTATTTCTGTTCAACTGCACCGTACTGCATTTTCAAGTATTATTTTTTTTGGATATAATATTTAACTGGTGTTCTTTGATAACAATTAAATATAATTCTTGTGACAATTATAATTTCTAAAAAATTGTCAATTTAATTGAATCATATTGGGGGTGATAACAAATACTCAATTTTTAATCAAAATCATCATCTGTGTCATCGTAGAAACCATTTAATTGTTTCCATAGCAACCATAACAATCCAAGTACAGGTGCTTTTTGGCTTTACAGCCATTTGTTCAAGTTTTAGTTTTGCAAGTCAAAGTATGGTTATTTTTTACTGTTATTTTTTCTGCATTTTTATATAAAAATAAACATAATACATAAAAATGATCTGCCATAAATATTTTGATCCATGTTTTTTGTGTGTTTCTTTTTTCAGAGTGAGATTTACTTGTGACTGTGTGAATTTGTCAAATCAGAAATGCCTTTATCACTCAAAATGAACATCAAAATGATGTACACTATATATGCAAAGTATGAATAGGGTTAATTAACCTTTTTAAAGGGACATGCAGCAATCTTGAAGTATTTATTATAAATCATTAGCATCTTCATTTATTAATCTGGTATCATTTTGACTTTAAACCTGCACATTAAATAAAATGAGTTTTCAAATGTTCTCCATTCTATCAAATGTTTATTTTGGTGCAGTATGCCAAAAAACATTTAAACTATTCGTAAGAGGATGCCGCGAGTTTTAAACAAATTGGTTAATCCAGGTTGCTGTGTGTCCGTTTAAGACTAGGGGATCATTAGAATAGCTGATCAGCAGCATGCCATGATTGTTCTGACCCAGTGTTGGGAGACTGTAGAATAGCTGGTATGCCATGCCAGTTAGGGTTACCGACTGAAAAAAAAGCTTGGAATTGTTGACAAGTTTTAAACAAAATAATCTGAAAAAGATGTTCAACATCAAAACCCAAAACTAATTTGGATGTTAAGTTTTAAATTTCAAACTTGTGATGGATGAAGTTCTTTTGCATGTAAATTTTGTCGCTCAAATGCGATCTTATTTGCCAGGTTTTGGAGACGAACATTCCTAATGAAAATAAAAAAATACAATTTCAAGATCACGTAACTATATGTATACTACTATTTTGTCAAGAGATCATAAAAACAATGAAAAGTGTAGCTAATGTCTTGACCGTTCAGATCAGCCTTCCATTTTGCATTTATTAAAAACAACGTTAGAGTAGAATGTTAGACATTCATGCGAATATGCGTGTGTATGCTTGCCAATAAGTATGTCGAACGTCGATTTATTCATCCCCACGACATATCACAGCAGAGACCAAATTACAGACTTTTTACACAAATATTTCATTTACATATAAACGTCTAGAATTTTAAATTTTCGAAAACTTTTTTATTGTTGTCACACATTCATATTGCATCAGTATCAACCGAATTTTGTGATCATGTATAATAATTTGCTTTTACTTGAGATTTTTGAGATGACATTTAAAAACTGAAGCGAAACGGAGCTAATATTTAAATTTATTAATATTCATCTTGCTGAAGTTATCAAGTATTTATATTGTCTTCCAGTTAGACCAGGCTTACTGAAATCTGCTGAACTAAGATCTAATTTATTTGCGCGTCAAATATTTGAAACGTCTCTTCTATAGTTGTGACTGCTATATGGTAAAGTTATAGCTGTAAGTAAAATGGTTTTGCGATCTGCTGATGGTATATGTTTTGGTATTCACTGGGCTTTGTGAGCAATCGTATTAAAACAAAATTTGAATATAGGAACCCTGGTGAAAGATGTGCGAGTACATGTTATGGAAGTTGCTGCATTTATGTGATGGCTGTGTCCTTTGAATCGAAATCATTGTAATTTACCAGTGGTCTAGGATTCTTATTATTTTGGGGTTCAGCATCTATCAAATTAACAAGGCTTGAAATATTTGTGTAAAACTGTAATTTTCTTTGCAGTTGTTAAACCGTAATTTACAAAATAAAGTTAACCAAAAATCGTTGTACATTGTATATACAAGACAAGGCCTAATAGAACTGAGTGCATTCAAGCTCGATATGTAGATGCTGTTAAGTCTAAAAGTGTTTCCTTCAGCCCAGTTACATCGATATGTTGATTTTCTGCCGTGTTGAGAATATTGTGGTAGAAACAAGAACAAATAGCCACGTATTGTCACAGATTTTAAAGTGGCCAAAATGTTGTGTAGTCCCACAAAATTTGTGCATGGATTACCTCCCTTAGATTTGGGTGTTGTTTAACGAAGGGAGATAATTCTGTTCGTTATTATTTAGACTTGGTGCATTATGTTAACATTTAAATCCATAATTATTTCACTGTTATATGAAGAGTTGGGAACTTGTTCAAAACGTGTGGTGTTTTAAATTCAGAAATGGAAAAAAAAAAAAGGTTGAAATATAGAATAACTGAGTTGTCTATATATTCATTGTTAACTTTCAAAGTTGTAGTTTTGTTGAGGATGGTGCATTTGTTAACCAATTGAATAAACATGTTCTGAACAAGTTTCACATTGTTAAAAAGTGTCCCAGACTTGTCTGGGGCAAAGGGCATGTGTTGAAAAGTTGAAGAAAAAAGTTATTTTACAGAAAAAGATGTTGAAAAGTTGTGTTATCTATATTATATACTGTATATGTGTGTGTTAAATGTTGAGTAAGATCACTGTTGTTTGTGAAAAAGTCATGCCATGATATGCACGGGCAGAGATTTCAATAGAAGAAGGGGAACTTCTATAGCACGGAGAGCTGCATGTAATGTGATTGTCAGCTATTTGTATATTAAAGCTTGAGGTTTTATGTAACAAATGTTGCATGCATGTGTAATCAGTTCTTTAGTGGAGTGCTATATCATGGCCTGACCCTATCCCGTGCTTTCTGTGTTGTGGTTTGCTGGGGCCTTCAGATAGTACTTATTTTATTATAAGTGCATTGCCAAAACGTTCGAGTTCAGAGTTTTATAAGATTTATATATATATACTATATATCACAAAAGTGTCGAAATCTTTTTTTCGTTGTCCAGTTGAAGAAGACCACAAAATATAGTTACTGTTTTCGTATTCTTTATTATAATGGGTGTTCAATTTGCCATATTTTATGTGTTGTTTTTCTGCTTCATTCCAATCAACTTATAGTTAAATGTTTGGATGTTCATTGTTTTTGCCAGTGTCGAAATAATGACGAATTAAACTTGCAGTTTTGTATTGATAGAGGGGAGATAATGCATTCTTGTAGCTATTTTTGAGTGGATATTCTTTTTGTTGTTAATACATTTTTATACCGTTATTATTAAGTGTTGTGCATGCTAATTATCATAATGTAGACACATTACGTGGTCCGAGTATTAACTTTCATACCCCATAACATGTTATTGCATTTTTTTCAGTAAAACATGTTTTATTTTAGAAAATATCATTTATAAAATCCCGATAATAAAAGCTTTCCCATCGCTTAATGGAATTGAGGCGGGACCACGTAATGAAGAGATAATCGTTCAATTGTTAAACACTTAACACCTTAAGCCATCTTTTGCCTTTTGAAATGGGATACTTTAGTAAGATGTGTAAATCCTTTAGTAATAAAACACTTTCAAAGGTTGTAAAACGAAAAAACATGTAGAGGACTGACATTGTAGTTGAACTTCAAAAATTTTGTAGTTTTAATTGAATTGAAAAGCAAATCTGTTCACCCCAATGTGTGTGTCATAGAAGCAATAAATGTGGGGTGAAACCCGCTTGCATGTTTTGTTGAGCAAAAAATATTGAGAAACAACCATAATGTTTGATGAAATTATATTTTATTATGTTAATATTGCTGTTTGTGGTTTTATTGTTATTATACATTAGTCTCGGCTGGTTTTTGCTTTTCAACTCTAAAATTAGTTTAGAGGTACATTATTAGATTTGTAGATACGTTAGATATTTAGTTTCGTTTTAGATTATTTATTTCATTGTTTGGACACCATTCATTGTTCTGTTTTTCAAAATAAATGTTAGCAGCCAAGAGTTTGAGGAAATACAAACATAATTGTTTGGAAAGGGAACCATTGATGCTGTCGGAATCTATTTTGGAAATTCATGAAAATTGTCAACAGATTATGTCTGTGCATGACCATAGCAAGTCGACATGTTAAATCCAGGCAAAGAGGTTGTAAATTTACTTAACAAATTCAGTTTGTATTTTCATTCTTTGCCTCTATACCTTTGTGCTGTTTAAAAATACTGCTGCGGCATTTAATAATGAACTTTGTTTTTTGAAATAGAATTCTGAAGTATTTTATTTTACCTCATTATCAAGGCATAGTTAACGATGAATAAACTGAAAATAGATGTTAAATCTCCCTCTTCCGATGTAACTGTCATTCTGAGCTATCAGTGGGACTCTAATTAAAACAGTTGATACACTCACAAGACAAATCTAGTGCTAATTTGTTTTCATTTGTTGAGTTTCTGTTGTTTTTCCTGTTGTTTAAATCTTAAAAAATAATCCACATTCAAATATGATCCCCCGTTACGATATTGAGTTGTGAAATAATATAAAGTTTTATTTTTGTTCTACGAAATGGCTGATTAAGTAAAACTCTGTTTTAGTACCAGAGAAAAGCTCTATAAAATATCAAGATATGCACAGATTCATGAATTTATATAATTTCATTTTCAATGCAATGCTTGAATCGAGTCTCCTATGTTTTTATGGTATTAAATTTATAGTGAAAAACAAATGCAAGTTTTTGGTTGTATTTTGAATTTTTTTCATAAAAGCGTACTCACCACAGTTGTTAAGTTTGATTTATTTAGCTTTAATTTTTGTTGTACTTTGATATTACGAGTATTTAAAGGCCGAAATTTTTTAATTTTAAATGATAGCTGACCTAATTTTTGTGACACCTGTGTAGCATGGCAAACACTTAGGGAACACTCTGTTCGTCGTTTGTCACACTTTAACCTGCAACCTAAGTTTGGCCATAACTAGAAAAGTATTAGAGCTATGTTCATTAAACCACACACATCTTCGTCTAACTCGAGGAATGTCGTTAAAAATGTCCAATAACTTTGACTTTCATTTTGGCGGAGTTATGCCCCTTTTCATAAAACTTTAACCTGCAACCTAACCAAGCCGATGACAAGGCAGGCAACACAAGTGTTCCTTGGAACAACCTTCTAGTTATAACTAGCAATTTTAAGGTATGATTTATTTTCATTCATGTTTTCAAGTAAATTATCAATTAGATCGGATACTATAATTATTGTAAGTGATTATCATTAAATAACCACAGATAAAAGGCTGGTCTCTGTACCCATGTTCCATCTACAGAACCCGCAGTGGGAGATCGAATGTTTTTAACGATACTTGCAAACTAAAGAAAAACGAAGTTTTTAATGGTGATTAAAACAGCCGGGAAGTGTAGCCGTGTTCTAGTGATTTAGACAAGTTTTTAAATAATTTTTTAATGGCTCATCAACACACCATAGGTTATTTACAGCTGCCCAAGAGAGGGGAAGAATATACGTAACCTGCCCTACTCTTTCTAATGAAATGATTTCTATAGTTGTTTAACATGCTCGGAAGGTCGACTCCGATACATTGTTGAATAAGAATGGACAGATAAATAATATATAATGCAGAACAATGGAAAATTTGGAATTGGGTTAATTATGATAACATATAAATTACAATTTAATTATTAGTTTCTGGTTATAAAAAAATGCCTTATAATTAGGTGGCCTGCAGTATTTTTTTTACTTGAAAATCAGTCTCCATGCCAAGTTCATGATGTAGTTACATGTTGTTTGACATATTTGTCGTTGCCATATTTAAGTTATATGTCTGTTACATATGGACAAAGGGTTTAATTTATACATTTTGTTCAGAATGATGAGGGCCTGTCACAACAACCATATTGTCTGTATACTGACCAAAATAAAATAATATTAAAATGATCGCCCTTCAGTTTTAAATTGGGGGCGTCCGTGGCCGAGTGGTTAGTAGCCGACTTGAAATCACTTGCCCCTCACCACTGAGGGTTCGATCCCTGGGGGCCTAGGAATCTTTATGTGAGGAAGCTATCCAGGTTCTGCACAGGTGCCCGCCCGTGCACGAAATTGCCCGGAGAGGCACCTGGGGTCTTTCTCCACCAATGGAAGTTGGATAATCGCCATATGACCTTAGTGACTATAAACTCCAATTCAATCCAATTCAGTTAAATATAAAATTAGTGTAAACAATATTTTGGAATGATGTTCGATTTGTCGTTACTCTTTGTATATTAAATTTTTTGAAACTGAATCAAGTTCCATTTATGTCCATGGTATTATTACAAGCTTGAATCCACCATACCATTGATGGTGAACTATTCCTTTGGCGGATAAGAGGACCAACTTGCACGGGCTCTTCGTCTGTTCTCATTAGAACTACCTTATGGGACTTTTTTTTATGCCTTGATCGATCAATCTTTGTGAAACCTTCATGTGGAACTAGTCCCACACAGTTTTTGAAATAGTTGCATAAAACCCTGTTATATGCTACCCTGGACAACAAAAAGAAAAAGTCTCGCAATTTTGTAGGTCCATCCGTCCCAAAACACAATCATGTTTCAGCCATTACTTCAGTACTCAAAGGGAAATGCATGAAACTTTGCACAAATGTTAATTACAATAAGAAGGTGTGTAGGGCGCAAGAATCAGGGCCGTACCTCAAAGGTCGAGGTCAAAGATAAAAGCAGTTTGGGGAGCATTTCTCGATTATCGTTGTATATCTTGTTAAGAATATTGGCATCATATCTGTTCAACATTTAAAAAGGTTATTTATCTTCTGCTTAAAACCTTAAGATTACTTAAAGGGAGTACATCAGGCTTTTCAAAGGGGTCTAGGGGTCCGACTTAAAATTGACAAATAATGATATTTTCTATTTTAAAGCGCCTAAACATAATGAATGATGCTAAAAATGACACCTTAGTTACAAGGAAATTAATTCAGTACAGTAATACGTGCTATCCTAGGTGACGCACCAGGGTTAATTTCAGCATTTTATGCCCGATTCCGTCCTAGCTATATGGTGTATTCAAAGTTTAAACCTTAGCAATATGGTTCGAACATCATATTTTGATGGATATAAGTGTTTTATCATGAATTGGAACATTTTTATAATTTAAGATATTTCTAGAAAAATCCTGATAAACCCTTTAAAAAGGTTATTTATCTTCTGCTTAATACCTTAAGATTACACTTTGTGGTTAATTTTTGCAGACGTTAAAGAGATTCATGTTATTGGAAATTTACCTGAAAAGAAACTTGGCTTATCTTGGTCGCTATTTTTTCAGTTTTGATTGTTTATAGCATCTGTTTTGAAATAATGAGACGTGAATGTGGTTGTTGTGTCGGTACCTTTAATGCTTTAGTCGAGCATAGTTTATTTTTTGTTATTATTTTATATTAATATCAATTTTATATCCATACCATATAGTTGTGAACAAAGCTTGATAGATCTTGTACTTGTAAAAATTTTCTGCTTTTGAAAAGTATTTTTTATCAAGTATTACATACGTGGGTATGATAAAAAATTAAAAAAGTCAGAAAAAACCTATCCGTCTTGGAGGTTTGATGGTGTGATGGGGTTAATTTCTTTTTTTCGCCTTGCCTTATAAGATATAGATTCAAACGTCTTAGCTGGTGAATGTAGTCACAGTGTTTTCTGTCTAAATTTATATATTGTATAATTATTATATTAAAAGTGAACTCAAAGTCGGACCAGATTTGTTAAAGGCTCATTTTGTTACGATAGGTCAGGTGGTAGGAAGAATTGGCAGGTATTTTGTATAGTTGTATAAGAGCTCATCTGTTATTTGCACATGTCTAGGTGTATGCCAGCATAAACCGCATTTCCGTTCAAGCCTGTATGATCAGTGTAGGGATGCTTAGTTCTGTGTCTAAACAGCCCATCCATTGTTAAGATCAGGTTTGTTTCGCCAGTTTTGCACTGCACTGAATGCAACTGATGATGGTTTACTAAATATGGAAATCTTTAAATTTTACGTTAGGAGTAATGTTTAATGAAAAAATTAAAAGGAGCATAAAAGATCTACCTAGTGATCTTGTGAGCAAATAAACAGAAGTAACGTTGATAAGAAATAATAGAAATCGCGAAAATGCAAGTAATCACGAAAATGCAAGAAATAATAGAAATCGCGAAAATGCAAGCTGGTATAGAATTCTAAACTGGTCTCATTGGCTTGAATGGAACATGGTCTCATTGTGCAGTTCATGTAACGAATGGAATGTTTGCTCTTCACATTATAGTGCCAATAACTGTTGCCTTACCTAGCACATTCCAATTAAAAATCAACTTTTGTTAAGTAGTTGACAAGTGGTTAAATGCTTTCATACGTTTCATGATTGAATCATCAACTTTTTTTTGTAAAAAGTTAATTTTTCATACTGTTTGACATAAATTCTTGTTTGAAATCCTTACCTTTTTATTGTTTTTTCTAAAACTTTTATAATGGTTGAAATGTTGAAGTTAATTAATCCGTACGTGTTCAAAGACTGCTGGTCCTGTAAGGAATGTTGTCATGTGACTAGATCATTTTGGTAAGGTCATTTTGACCAGTACTGCCAGAGTTAATCTAAAAATAAATTTACCAAACTGGATGCATTATATTTCTATTATAGTTATTAGTTTGTGTGTTTTTGTGTTGTTATATTTATTAGATTATGAAGCTTCAAAAGGATCAAATTTTTATCAAAGATGCAATATTTTTATGGTATAGTTCGTTACTTGTAGTTGCCCTTGTGTCTGTCTGATAGAAAAAAAAAGTTTTTGTAAAAAATATAAGAAAAAATTGGGACAGATGCAAGAACAAATATATTTAAACAAAACACTCACCTTGTCCTGAAGCAGGTACCATGAAATTGTTTGATCTCAAAAAACAATTTGCTTTTGCTGTGACGAATTGTGAATTGATTAAAAAAGTGCGTTTAGATACCATCAGAATGAGTTAAGATTGTATCAAATTTTGTAGATTTTAATTAAAAGTCGTTGGAAAATCGTGTAAAAGAACTGATTTGTCACTAGCTTATAGTATTTTGTTTGTATTTCTTTTGAGGTTTGATGTATTGCATATACTGATTTTTCATTTTCATTGTATCATACAGATTGAGTGTTACTATTGTCATCTTCACAACAGTTTTGTTATATGAGTGTACATGAATGGTATTAATAAAGTATTTTGTTTGCTTCAGTACACGTTTTGTCTTTTGTGTTCAAACCATGTAACCCCATGTGGTTCCGGGACGCCCCGTTTGGTTATGGGGCAAGAATAGGGCCACTGCAGATCCCGTTGGAGGGGAAGGCAGAGATGACCCCTGCATTGTTTCAGGTGCCATCTCCCTCATATCACTAGAGCAGTGGCAGATAAACTATAACGTGGCTCCAGCGTAAATGAGTGTCTACAATAGAATTTGCAGCAACTCTGCAGTTCAGGGTGAGAAGGTTCTAGGCCCGTTCTCCATATTTTATCTTGATGTACATGAGGATGAGCCTGGCATGTTCATTCCTGTTAGGCGCCATATAACCTTTCATGTGTTGGTGTGCCGTAAAACCCCAATTCAGTTCAATTCAAACCATGTAATTTTTATGTCTCTCAGATTATTCAACGCTTCATGTAATGAAGTGGGTGGGATTACATACCGCAGTGGTGGCGTTGTGGTAGACATGACTTCATAAAAATTGTATTAAATTTACAAATCCCTTGCATGACGTTCAAAGTCTATACTGCTGACCTTGGCTATAACTTGAAAATTATTTGACCCATGTTCATGAAAATTCACACACCTATTCGTCTTAACTGAAGGAATGTCGTTACACATGTCCAATAAATCTTGACATTCTTTTCAACAGAGTTAATATGCTCCTTTTCTTAAAACGTTAACCTGCAGCCTAACCTAGCTCATAACTTGGCAAAATGTTGACCTATGGTCATGAAACTTTATACAGTTCTTCCTTATCAATTATCCAATGCAGATTTATGCTCCTTTTCATAAACTTGAGCATTTTAGAAAAAAAAACTCCATAATTCTGAATGATTGCACCCCTTTTCTTCAAACTTTTTAGGTATATTAAAGCACACGGCAGGCAACACAAGTTTATCATTTTTATATGCATATTTCTTTATATGACCTATTTATGTGTCGACGTGCCGTAAAACACCATTCATTCATTCATTCATTCTTTATCATGCTCATTCAAGGTCATTATCATGACACCGGGTATGCAAACGTGGAAATGTGACTCCATTTACTGTCTATTGGAGAATTTGCAGCATCTCTGCAATTCTGCAGGTAAGAAGGTTCTAGGCCCATTTCTCCACATTTTATCTTGATGTAAATGGTGGATGTGCTGGCACGTTCATTCCTGTTGGGCGCCACATAACCTTCCATGTGTTGGTGTGCCTTAAAATCTAATTCAATTCTGGTCAGCCCGGTGTCTAGGTACTGACTGAGTGGGGTATCATGTCATGTCTACAGAGTAGTGTTCCAGCGCGGCAGCACTAAATAATAGTACGACTGAAGGGGATCACATAATTGTTCTCACGAGTCGGTGGACACTTCCTGTTTGTACATCACAACTAAGGTTCAAAGGTCAATTGTTTTAAGAATTTTATTGAAAGTTAAATGTTTTAAGAATGTTATTGAAAGTTAAATGTAACTGTTTAAACAATGGAACAATTTTATTTAAAGATACAGTAGAGTTTTCAAACTACAAACATGTTCCAATCAAAAGTAGATCAATATGAATGACCTTGATCTACTTCTTGCAATTTGTGTATAAACACAAGTGTATTCACCAGTCTAGGACAGACGTAATAAACCACATTCAAGCGAATATTGAACCCAATGGGCAACTTTGCCAAGACTCTTGGATTGGGACATAAATCAGGCGGTCCCGCGCAAAATAGAACGGAATAGAATAAAAAGCCCACAGCACTTTGTAGAGATTATTGGCGTCGCCTTCCTATAAAACAATCACGAATCTAATGATGATGGATAGAGTAGGGCATGATTCCAGGTTTCCATTGTATCTTCCATTTTGCTGTGTTGAGTTGTTATTTAGATCAATATTTACCCAACCAAACTTCAAAACATGCCACGTACAGGGACGTAGCTTGGCTGAATATGATGTGTAGGCCGAGTTCTAGCGGGGTCCGGTGGGCATGTTCATTTTTTCAACAAGACTTCGGAGGTGCGTTTTGGCGTATTCTTCATGAGAATGTCTATCGGCACGACGGTCGTGCCGATTATTTTCTTTATCGGCACGACGGTCGTGCGAATAATATTCATTATCGGCACGACGGTCGTGCGAATTATATTCCTTATCGGCACGACGGTCGTGCGAATAATATTTCTTATCGGCACGACGGTCGTGCGAATAATATTCTTTATCCGCACGACCGTCGCGCCAGTGTATCGATATGTGTTGCATTTCATGTAATGTTAAGTAGACCAATATATAGACTTAATCGTGCGAAAGCTCTAGAAGACAATTATCCGAGAATATTCTAACTCGGGAATCCGGAAGATCGTTTATATGGCATAGGAACAACAAAGGCCCCATTAGAGACCACTGCGTAAAGCCGGATTCTACGTGAGCTTAAGCAGGAGACTTTCTCCAACAAAAATTCTTCTTACAAGTGGAAGTGTGTGAATTGTTAATAATACACCGAGGAAATGGCTGTGGCAGATGCAGTAACAAAAAACAAATGTACGTTTGTTCTAATGCAGTGTGACATATATAGGATCTTATATAAGTGGTTGTTTTATATAGAGTTTAATAACCAGAGTTTTTGAGATACGGGAAATATCACCCGATGTAGAGAATCGGGGCCCTACGCACTCGTTCTTATATCAGGGCCATTTCTCTACTGAGGGAGATATTTCTCAAAAACAGTGGTTATTAAACGAGTATATTTGTAAACAATGATTTCACGAGCCCGAAGGGCGAGGGAGAGTAAAAATATTGTTTACAATTGAACGACAAACCGTGATATATTATAGATAATTCACCGTAAACGATGTCCTATTTCTATTCTAATACACTTAAAATGTGAAAATAACGCACACATCGAAAATCGTTCGCATTGCTTTGCTTACTCTCCTAACGTTGCATACGTTATAATGCGCAATGTGCAATGTGCAATGCTTATTCTCCAAACGTTGCAAAAATTACAGTGATATATCGTTCAATGTAACGAGATATTTTAAACTAGGCTATATAGTGCGGGCGTTTTAGAACACATCATTTAAAATGATATTTTATTAATATTTCTAATGGTTCACGCCTTTTTACACGAGTTTGCACGTGAACGCAAAGACGACGTTACGTCATACAAACAAAACAAGTGGAATCAAAACTCTTCGTTAATTTTCCGTAATCGTTAGTCCCTAGTGGCGGAATCTGACGACGACGTCCGTAAAACAATCGTAACATTTGGCGTTCCCGCCACTGACGGAAAAGGCGGAGCAATGTTCCGTACCCAGTAGAGCAAACGAGTAGATATAGAGAGTATTATGTCAGTGCCTTTTACTATCAAGTTTATTAGGCGAGGCTTAGAAAACGAAGAATGGCGAGCGTTTTCGTCTGCCGAGCCATTCTTCTTTTCGTGCCGAGCCTAATAAACTTGATAGTAAAAGACACTGACATAATATTCTATTTATCATGTAGATTATACACATTTGTTGTATGAATTACTTTTATTACCTATTTCTCAGAATGTTACGCTTATCGAGGACGCCGCACGTTGTTGTTTTTGTTTGTTTTATGACTTCAGGCAACGTTACGTGCATGACGTCAGATAACTTTAAGTACAATAAACGCCGAGGGATTCCGCATCGATTTTCTCTATTGGTCATTGCCTAATAAAGCAACATTTAATAGGCCACCCCTAAGGCTTTATTAGGCAGAAAAGTGCATATCTGCATGATAAATAGCTTTTCTATTCCCAGTATTTCCTATACAAATCACAGACAAATATGTGATATAATTTTTCTATTAAGAGTTTTGAATCTTAATATAACGCGAAATTTGTCTAGCATTACAATTATTAAAGAAAGGCAAATAAAAACGAGCTGAAAGTTCATAAATGCCCAACAGTATTTTAAGATGTTCAAAGATTTCAGAATAAAAACAAATGCAAGATTCTATTCATTACAAAACACTCATGCTAAAATCTAAATAAAAAGATGATGGTGTTTATCTCATGAGAAATTCAGTATTGGTCTAGCAAAGTTGTATACGTTTTATCCAATACGAAAGGTATGTGCTTGTTTACATTACTGGATACATGAGTTACGTTGTTCCGCTTTGTCATAACGAGGAGTTCATGTATTAATAACTGATAACATGCTAAAATTTGCATAATGACGAAAATCTAGAGATCTAGTCAAATATTCATGTTGAGATACTTCTTGCAAATCTATTAAGATTTACTCAAATAAAGATTCTAGCTAAAAGTAGAAGTGTAGGAATATATTAAGAATCTTTCATGGGTATTCGGTTCAGATAGGGAATTCCAACCCGAGGTAAAATTGTTTTTATCGGAACCGAGGCTCTGCCGAGTTTCCGATTAAAACACTTATACCGCGGGTTGGAATTCCCTATCTGAACCGAATACCCATGATAGATTCTTATTTTTTGCATATCAGAGACATGTTGTGCGTTGACGCCGCCAGCTACTAACGTTTTGCATGTTTTCCGGCATACCGGATGTTGGCGCGCGTGAATTTTATCTCGACCCTAGGGTGAGATGGAAATATCTAGCCCCGGTAAAATGACGGATATCCTTGTCCGGTATGCAAGAATTGTAAATAATACCCCGAGCAGATGCAGTAATAAACACATTTACGTTTGTTCTAATGGAGTACGTGTGTCATGTAGAGGATCTTATATAAGTGGTTGTTTTAATTGTTTCTATTCAACGTTTTCAATGTTCATACTTAAACTGTAGGTATCTAGTCAAATGTTTATGTTTAGAAACATTCTGGCAAATCTGTGCGTGTTTTTTTTTATTATTATTATTATTATTCCTCCCACTCACACACACGAAATCAGTAGGGCATTCTCTGTTCTTGTCCTTCCGTCAACACTTTCGGATAAGAAACGCTTTTTTCATTATATGCTAACATGTCATTTAAACACTTCGAAATGTTACATAAGCGTAGCAGTAAGCCATGAATGTGTAAGTAATGGCATTTTAATCACAGAATGCTCTTAAAGTTTGAGAGTAATGTGTGTCTTTTGTTGGTTACATTATACCGGCTGTTGCGGTTCAGTTTAAGTTATTTTATATGGAATATGACGTGCTATTTTTAGTGAGATGCTGGTTAAGCAATAGATAATCTGCTCTCAGCGAGTTGGATTATTTAAACACCGAGATGGGCGTAGCCCAACGAGATGTTTAAATAACCAACGAGCTGAGACAGACTCTATCATAAAGGTAGCGCCGTGGTGTAATGGTTAGCATTGCGGCTTAGTAACCCAGGGATCGCCCGTTCAATCCCAGCCAGGACCGAATTTGGGTTAATTATCGAAATGAAATATTTCAAAAGTATTTCCTACCTTACCAGTCCTTCGGATGAGACTTTAAACCTAGGTCTGCTCGCTAAAATGCTTAGTGCAATACAGCGAGGATAAATAAACGCTTATACACACACAGACACACTCTATCTTTTTTGTAGCATGGTGTACTAAGTAACACTGTGATGTCAGAGTGACCGTACTCTAATGTCCTCTATCTGGTAGTTGTAGCATGCTCGGTGACATTTCCTTTGATGATTTCAAAGATATTAAATCGTTTAATGTAGGGTAGCTTAAGGGGCGCGACTATACCGTACTACAACTATCAGATGGAGGAAGTTGGAGTACGGTCACTCTGGCGTCACAGTGTTACAAAGTACACCAGATAGAGTCTGTCTCGTAGTACTAGATTTAATGCTTTGCATTCATAAAAGGAAATATCACCGACCTTGCTACACATGAGTTTTAAGTCCCCCGAACGGAGGTGTACAATCTCTACACAGAGTTGTAGTTCCTCATCAAAAACCAAGAATCTTGGCAGACGTTGAAAAACGATGTAAATGCAAAATGTCTTGATGGCACTAATATTTTTCTGAATTAACTTGATATGAAATGCTTAAATTACAAAAGAAAACATGTTTTCGGCTTGAATGTTTTCAATATACAGTAAAGTATGCTCAGATTTATATTGCGGTAGAATAAAGGTTTGTACTTTGGCATATCACTCCGTCGTTAAAACATTCAAAATAGACACCACCAAATCGTTCCCATAGGGTTACAGAACAGCGTTTTGTTTAGCAGCACTTTCCAATATGACATAGCTCTTAACAACCTACCTTAAAGTTAAAATGAGCCAACATCATATCGCAGCCATAACATTGAAAGTCTGAGGGATTTCCATGTATGTTCACATAAATCTTAAACCACAATCAGAATGTGAGTCGTGTTCAAGCATAACTTGTGTACTTCAAAGGTCAAGGTAAAACTTAAACATAAAGGTCAAATGAGTAAAATTACTAAAGTGATTTACATGAAACGTCCCACAAATGTTAACCACAGTGAAAAGTTGGGTCGTGTGCAAGTATCGGGCGCGTCACTGTCACACTTGACCGTCAAAGGTCAAATGCGTTGATTTTCCCTCCTCCATTTTCCAGTAATGGCATACACGGCAATCTTGAAGTATTTAAAATGGGCGTATCGATTAATATATCCAGTATCATTTTTACTTTTACCCTGGGTACATTTTAATAAATCAGATTTTAAGTATTCACTATTGCGTCTTATTATACATGTACTATAAGTTTTAATATATTATTGGTGCAATAATATCAAAAAATAATAATTTGCAAAAACAAATGACTTAATACAATTCTTATAATTAACATTAATGATTGAACAAATGCAATTTACGTAGAAAAACTAACGGAACGCCGCTAGTTTTTAAAAAAATCAAGATTGCCATGTGTCAGCTATCCTGCCAACAGCAGGGAACTTTTACAACAAATGTACTTCGTTTCTAAGCTAAGGTATATGAGTAACTTACACATGTTGCCAATCTGAACTCTGTAACTACACTATCAACGCTTTAACCAGCCAGGCAAACCACCACCCTATTGTCCCCGAATTATGAGTTACCAACTCTAAATTCAGTTAACGCATACTCAATTACAGGTATTTAAATATCCATGAAAATATTTTGACTTCTTCTCGAACATGTGCATTATTGTATAACCTCAACACATGGATAGAGTTTGGAAGAACGGTTATTGCCTGTTGTCGGAGGAATAACCAAATGTGCAATGTAAGAATTCCCATCAGAATTTATTTTTGGTGGCATTTATTACTTACAAGTGACTTTTCTTGTATTTAATTTGCATGATTAACAGTGCTAAGTTTCGTGTGTATGACATAATTATGCCAAACTAATTAGCATATGCACGCTTTACCATTTTACGGCATTAACTTATCTGCAATTTGTTGTAAATTAATAAATGAATTAACAACCTCATTCTTACAATACGAGCATACGGCTTCCCGCAAGACACTTATTAAACCAGCTACCCCGCCAACAACGACCAAATTTAACAACTGTCCTGTGCGTCGAATTAAGAATGATCAACTCTAAATTCATTTCACGTATACTTAATTACATGTATTTTAGGTATACATCAACTAGGCTTTTAATCGGTACATATTAATTATTTTATGACCTCAACACATGGATAGAGTTTGGAAGAATGATTTTGTATTTTAAAATGTGCCTGTTGTTGGCGGGTTGGCGGGTTGAATAGATTGTCACTTCGGAGTTAAGGTCTAGATATAGCAAATAATTACGTTGCGATAGCTATTGTTATTTTCTTATAGGCTATGTCGTCATATAGGGGCTATGTATTTTTGTATACATGTTCTTCTCTTTTTCTCCTGTATCCCCAAAATAGTTTAGAAGTAGTTTGTATTGTAATCTCAGTGCTGACTGCTCAATAAACGTGTTTACTGTTCATACGTAGTTTGTGTGTTTATTTGTTTTGCCACATTTTCACCTAAATATCTATCTTTCGATAATATATGTGTAAAATAAAACTATTTAAACAGAAGACAGATCAAGTAGGATGATAGGGGATTGATTGCGCGGATGAGCGGCAATTTGGCAAACCTGACTGTCTTTATATCGTCCCAGTTCATATAGATGTCAGCAAGTTCCACCAACGGACGCACGCGTACACACACGCACCCGCGCGCGCACACACACACACCCTTTCCATCTTGTAATGTTTTTATTATGTATACATGTGAAATCCATATGCCATAATGGCAAGTATGTTCTATACATACTGTATAAGTTATTTACTTGTATACCATTTGAGATATATCCTTATACGGACCTTTCGGAAAATACTGTACAAGATTCTTGTTTTTCATTCAAAACACAATTTACCCATAATTTTACACAATGTTACTGTTCCCTAAGTATTTTATTTGTTTTGTATACATAACGAGTTTGTAAAACACTTTACGTTTCTGTTTACAGTCGTGCCGATAAAGAACAATACTATAGTCGTGCCGATCAGTTTCTTTATTCCCACGACCGTCGTGCGGATAAAGAAAATAATCGGCACGACGGTCGTGCGGATAAAGAAAATAATCGGCACGACTGTCGTGCGGATAAAGAAAATAATCGGCACGACGGTCGTGCGGATACAGAAAATAATCGGCACGACGGTCGTGCGGATAGCCTCGTTCATATTTCATACTGATGAATATGTCTATAAGAGCATCCAATATCCTTACTTTTTACCTTAAATTATCGCGAGCGTAAGCTCGCCTTACGGTTAACGCGTTGTTGATTTTCTGAAATTGCCATACTAAGGCAATAAAAATCTTCGTCAAACCGCTAGAGTTACCTGCCCGTAAAGTTGCATCGTGCAAGTAAAACAGTGCACCGTGCAGGTGAATCGTATTTCTAGCACGTCGTTATAACCTCGCATGAACGCCGAGCGGAGCGAGGTGTTATTCGAAGGAAAATAAAGCTAATTACACCGAGATTACATCGAGCGAAGCGACGTTATGCAGCTAATTTCACCGAGGGAAGCGAGGTCTTGTGCATTGAATATAACATACATGTAAATTAAGTTTGTTTTCGATTCTCTTCTCTTCTATTTCGCTGACTCAGTCCATTCAATTCAACATATTTATTTTTTACAATCTAATTTGTTCAAAAAAACAAAATCCACGATTTAATGCTTAATTACGTTTAAATAAAAGTGAATGCGTTTATATTTATTATTTAAAAATAAATAAAGATAGAATATAATAGCCTGGTTCTCTGGCTTAAAATAGAATAGAATAGAATAACTTTTATTTTCCAATCAAGGCCCATCACTGGGCCATTACACTCACAGTACTAGGTACTACCTTTGTGAAGGGCAAAACTATAACCAATTTTTGATTGCAGTAAAAGTATAAGTTAAAATGATTCATTTAGAAACACCAACAAATGTAAAAACAATCCAAAATATGAATCAAATTTGATGCAGAAGCACTCGAGCAGATGTTTTCATTTTGCATTGAGTTTAGACAACTCCACTGATGTACACTGTAAGGCATAACAGTATGAGTATTGCACACATTATTTAATCGCGATAGTCTATTAACTTAAAACGACGCTTGCCACTGTTCAGCAACAACAAAATCAACGATTTAATGCTTGATTATGTTTAAATGAAAGTGATTGCGTCAATATGTAATTAAATTAGTTTTACTAGATCTATTTTTTTATATCAGATCTACATACTTGAAAGCAGTCCAATTTCATTGAAAATACAATATGACAAAAGGACTAAGAAAGCTGGCTAAGCGCTGACCATCCTATCTAATAGTAATAAATTTCTGAGATTGTGTGAACTGTGTCATTGCTTTTTGTTCAAATGGTATTTAACGACCCACTGCGCAATTTAAGTCTCAATTACACTTATTAATAATAAAAATTCACCTGAAACAATAGTTATATGCAATAATAATTATTCGCCTACCTTTTTATCCTTAAATTGTTTATCCGAAACCAAACGTGGTAAGTGAAATATCCTTTCTTTTACTTGAAAGCACAAACGTAAACCTTTTTGGTTCTTTGTAGACAAAGTGAAACACCTACTGTACTGTAGACGTAATAGTACGTCACCATTATGACCATTTTCAATGCTGATTACGTCAGTCAGTGACGTTCGACGCAATTTTAATTTCAAGAGGGGATGTAGAGAGTGGTGACTTGGGAACAAGGTATTAAACGAACTGATTATTTCAAATGACACATCATCGATGATTTGTTTGTTTGTTTGTATGGTGTTTTACGTCATTTTCAACACATGTAAGGTTATATATGACGGTGGATTTTTGTGTGGTGGAGGCAGACCACCCACTTGTCCTGGATAGAACCAGTAATATAGAACCAGTACTATACACCTCCCGCCGTCCGTAAGGATCGACACATCCTCACAAGTCGAGCTCCCAGTGGGATTCGAACCTGCAGCGGTGAGAGGCGAGAAGGTTTACAACGCAACATTCAGTATCACATGAAACAATTCATTCCTATTCCTTCCTACCTGATCATTGCTGCTAAGTGAAGGCATTTACATTTAGGAAATAGGAATAGATTGGATCATCCTGAGAATTCTCATAAAAAAAAAGTGTGCATACATAATTATACTGATCATGCTTATTCAAGTTCACCTGACACTTATTCACTATGTAAGTCATTTTTTTCACAACTGTGGCCGATTTGCTTCACAATTATTATTATTAATTTATTTATTTTATTTAATATTATTATTTTATTTATTTTGGAAAACATTTCCACCACTTAAATTGTTCAATATTGTTTTGTTCTGGATATGTTCATAGAAGAAAGTTTATCTAAAATGTTTCATATTATCCTGCTCCCACAAAAACAATGCATGTATTCAACACTTTTTTCACAAATTAGGTAGTTTTCGCGCTATTTTTTCTCCACCAAAATGACCAGGCTAGGGTCGGGAGTCTTCACAATTTCTAGTGGGTAAAAGCCCTGCCAACATTACAATGGAAATCACACTGCAGTGCTTGGTTTGATTTAGTTTAAACTTATTTATTTTACATCGATTGTAACGAAAGCTCTATGAACTTATTTGAATCACTCTCGATATCTTCCTGGGTAGAACCAGTACTAAGCAATGCAGATAAAGTGTCTTGCTCAGGGACACAACGCAATGGCGGGAATCGAACTCACGACTTTTGGATCATGGGTCCAACGCTCTACCACTAGATCACAGCGCTCCACGGTTTCATTTGGAAGTAATAGAGTATAATGTGTAGATCCCCATTTCGACTTCGAAAAGTTATGCTTAAATAATTTGTTGAATTAGTTTTTTTTATGTGATGATCGCAAAGTTTGTATGTGAATACAGGGAGTAAGTATACACCCTGGTGAATAGTAGTGGGTTGCGTTTTTTTAGAACGGAGCAACTGAGTTGGGTTTAGAAAATCCCTATGTTATAAGATATTACAGTATGAGTAATATTACACAATGTAACCATTTTATTTACTTAAACCGACGCTCGCCATGAGGCAGTGCCTTATTCATATTAGCGAGCACAGCTAGCGAGAAGTGCCGAAGGCACTTCGAGCGCAAGCGAACTTTACGGTAACGGGAGAAAAAAAAAAGAAAAAAAAAGAAAAAGAAAAAGAAAAAAAAAGAAGATAATTGCTAATCTATGTGTCTCGATTTTGATGGTAAATCGTCGTTGTCACGCTTTAAGCATTTCTAACGCAGACACCGGCTCTCACTATAGGAGTTTTAGTTTCGAAATTCTGATTTGTTTTCTTTAAAACAGTTTTCTGTGCAACGTTTCCGTTATGATTGGTTAGAGTAGAGTTTCAGAAATAATTTGAAAGTCTCTCCGACTCCTTCACAAAGTGCTATAGATTATGTGCAGCAGAATATTTAAAGAGTTCAAATGCGAAACTAAGGCTTTCTAGAAAATATGTAGTTTCCGTGGGAAATTTCAAAATGACAACAAATGCAGAAATATACTGAACATGTCAACAATTGCATAGCGCACAATGATTAAACAACACTAGCAGCATATGTGAGTTATTCATTTATTTTGTTTTTTTATTTGTAAACACTCGGTATGAAGGTTAAATTGTCTTGGCCGGAAACTTTCCACATTATGCAAATTAGCGCGTGTTAAAATCAGTGACGTAACTGTAGTAAATATTGACATTATTTGCAGATGACTAGTGACAACTCAGGTAATTTCTGGAAGACTCGGATTGCTTTTACTTTGTACTAACACTTTTGTGAGTTGACGTTGAGCTAGTTTAAATGGACAAATCGATTATAATTTCTTTCACTTCGAACGAACACTTTTGTGGGTTTATGTTGAGCAAGTTTTATCTTCACCTTGTACTTTCCATCACTCAATGACTCATGTAAATATTCACCGTTGTGCGAAGATGTTCCAGAGGAACCCAGCACAGTACTGGAAGAATAAGAAGTTTAAATGATTAATTATTTATGGACAAACTACCCCCCCCCCCCCCACACACACACACACACACACACACACACACACACACACGACACACACACACACCACCACCCTGAAAAAAAGAGGAAAAGTTTCCTCTGGAAAGTCGACTACAAGCCACCCCACCACTTCCCAGCCAGCATGGCCATATCGGATAGATTTTGGTAATTGGTCGGAATGTCGGCAGATCGGCCCAATGTATCCGTTATCTGTCATAGACATCGGGCCGTTATGCAGACTGCCGCTCTGTTACCGATATCATTAACAGAGCGGCAAGGCCCGATGTCTATCCGTTATCTGTATATAGGAAACATATCGGTCCGATATTGGCTTGCCGACTGGCTTTGTGTTTTTTTTTATGATTTGCTGAAAAGATATCGGTCAGATGTCGGCTAAATGTTGGATATGCCAACGTCGGGCCGACGTACAGCCGATTAATTCAATATTTTCCAATTTTTGAATTTTTTTTTTGTATGGCATGCTAAATTGATTGTTCAATGCATTAATCTGAATGAATAAGCACATTTCTTCTAATGTCTATTATTATATCTCGGGCCAACCTCAGGCCGACGTAGTTTGCATCAGTTGATACCATATGTCGGGCTGCTGTCAGTCCGATATAACACGCCATAAATCCATAAATGGAGGTAATGACATGTCATTTTGAATATATTGGATATTTATTGTTAATGTGAACAGATATTCCTCGCAAATGTCATTTTTTACATTGCAAAATGATGCTACCTATATGCCTACATGTACATTCACAAGAGTTATTAATTGATTTGATAAAAAAAATCGGACGAAGTTAAACGCCCGATAACCTTGTATGTTGCGAAACATAAACATGTATTTTGGATTGGTAATCCGATGCTCTAGCTACATACTGTGCTAGCTGGATGGTGACAATAGAACGAATTTGATGTTTATTTGTCATAATGGGCCCACTTCGGGTCGAAACTATATCGGATACATTTTGGATAGATAACTAACCGATATTGGACCGATGATGGATAGTAAACTAAAAGGATGTCTAACCGATGATGGATAGTAAACTAAAACGATATCTAACCGATATTGGACCGATGTGTAGCCGGCAAGATATCGGTCCGACATGAAGTCGATGGGCACGCCGATCTCAGGCCGATATCGTTTGCGATACTGGTCCTATATAAAAAAAATATGGGGCCGATGAAGGCTAGATATAGGATTGCTGGCTGGGTCCTCACCCCCTAGATTTGTTCATTTCAAAATACCCCCCCTCACACCGAACGACCCACAAAACACACACACCTGTGTGTACTACGGTGTGGTATTCCAGTGTGGCAGCACTATAGACTGTAGATAGATACATTACACTAAACACAATCATAAGTCCTGATTCTATTGTGCCCATACAGGTGGGTGTCCTATCGTTTAAAATATGGCGGATGGTCTTGTTCTCAGATAGTGATTTTTAAGTCATATCTGTGGTATGATAAAAATGACCTCATTATAGAATTTAAAAACCGGAATTGTTTGTATTTGTTTTATGACATAATTATAGACCAGTGGTACGATTCACCGGAACACAACAGACCAGAACAGAGATGAAACACCAGGATGTACTGGAACTGCTTTTTCAGTGAAAAGCAAAAATGAGATTTACACTACAGAAGGGCTGCACACTGAACATCTTCAAGAAAAGAGTCTTCTATCCTTTGTTTATATTTAAATGGTTGTCTGTGACTGATAGTTGCATTATTCTGTCAGGCATTTACAACCAGCATTGGATGGTGACACTAGCATCTTTTAGGAGTGGCCCATTGGGTCAGTCACATACACTGAAGTGAATGCAACTTGCCATCTTGTACAGACGGTTCTTATTCAAGGTAAGATCAGGACAGATGGACTGTGGTGTTAAAATTAAAACAATTATCCCTATCTCTCATCTATTTGCGAATCATATTTAGTGTTATCGGCTAAATACACAGGTCACAGTTTGCACATATTTAGTAATAAATAATAACAGAAAATATCAACATTTCTGGCAAAAAGAAAAAAAAATGTAAAAAAGCAATTGGAGCAATGTATGTATATGTATAAAGTTAACAATCTTTCAGTTTAGTTATATCACGACAGTGTATACTTGAAGCAGTGAGGTAAATGCTGAATTTGGCAGCTTAGTTTTTTTCAAGCTAGTCTTAAAACTTTTTTATCTAAAATTATACTGATTTGCAAAAGAAAGTGTATACAGCTCAGTTGTGAAAGGAAGTGTGCAATGAGTTTTTTTTAATGATTTATTCATTCTTATTATTATTATTGAGGCCCCCAGAAGGTTGGAAGGGGTACATCTTCCTTTGTTCCCTGAAAATATGAGTCAGTGTTCCCTTGTTCCCCACAACTATTTTGCTTTGTTCCCCAACATTATTTCTACGGACCCGTTCCCAATGCCAAATATAGTTGTTTTTTCCCAATTCTGAAATAAAATTCCCCTTCCTTTTTTTATTTTATTTACAAAGTCAGGTCAAATATACAAATGTTTACAAGGAAATACTATAAAAATAACAATATTTAAATTATGTATTATGTATTTAAACCAGGCAATTAAAACAACCTGATATTTATGTACAACTAACTTATGAAAATTCCCAATTTGAGGCGTAAAGCGATTAAATTTTCCCAATTTGTCCAGGGTCTTTTTCCCAAAATGGGCAGAAAAAGGCCTGCCTGTTCTCTAAAGGTATTTTTAATGTTTAAAAGATTTGCTAATGTTCCCCAAAATTCATTCTAGTCTGCAGTACACTGTCATCACAAAAATATTGTTTGAAATGTTAACTTTTTGTGATTTTTTTTTAATATTTAAACTAGATGTTAGAATTTTATTTCCTGTAAAGTCATGTTCCATTGTTCCCTAACCTAAAAATATGTGTCAATGTTCTCTTTTCCCCTGAAAATAACAGCCATTGTTAACAGCCATTGTTCCCTTGTTCATCAAATATAAATGGCCATTTCCCCCAAAACCCCTGAGAGGACCTCATTATTGTGTTGCTTTCAATTGTATTGTTCTTTCACCTCTTTCATTGAGTTTTATCTGTTTAAAATTTAATTTCACATTTTCTGTGCTCGCCTCAAGGTTTTACCTTAGTTCATATTATATATTATAACTAAAAAGAAGCTGAAAACATTTAAAGTAATTTAATGTTATTTATATTAACACGAAGTACTAGTACACAATTTAGCCCCTTACCCCGCTGGGCCTCCGATTTTTATTGCATTTTTATTTTTTCGATGTCTCAGAAAAAAGTGTGGGGCGCGGCCTATAGGAAGCTACGCCCCTGACTTATTTTTATTTAAGTAATCCAGATAAAAAAAATTTTTATTGAAGGACCCTCAAATTATTAACTTATTCTTATGATTAAGCAGTTTTTACGCGTACACCGCCGGCTCACCTACGCGTACACCGCCGTACTGACCTACTTTCAGTTTACCTGAATTTGCTGATGAAATCTTGAATCAAATGACAACATGTTACAACCCATATTAAATTTTCTGAATAGTAAGACAATAATTCTAGCAAGCACTTCGCCAAGGAGAAAACTGCTGTTACAGAATGTTGTAAGTTTTAAGTAGATTTCAACTAATATGAAATAGGTTAAACCTATAGGGCGAGCACAGTTCATGTTTGATGTATGCACCGGTATGTGCAAGTCTAGCTGCGAGAACCGTAGCTCTTATGGCGTGTACATATATCATGGTAGGTACATACCACCATAAGAGCCATGATTTTCACATCTAGTGCAAGTCTACCTGTACGTGTCTTATGAATCGTGACATCCCACCCCAACAAATTTCAATTCGTGTGTGTGTGTGTGTGTATTTTTAAGGATTATAATCCGTCCGCCTACGACAGGCGTCGTACCCGACGATTATAGGCACAATTGAGTCTGTACTTTTATCTGTGTGTTTGTGTGTGATGTGATGATATGTCTACTTGAAGCAGCGAACTCAATGGTTTCTTTATAGTGCTGCCACACTTGAATACCACACCGTAGTAGACATGATACCCCCAGTCACATTATTCTGACACTGGTCAATCAGTCGTAGCACTACCCATTATTTGCTCGTCAGGCAAGGGTTCCATTTTTAAAGTATCTGGGGACTCGAACCCACGACCTCCCGAATGCAAGGCAGACGCTCTAACCAGTACACCACAATGCTTCGGTCAAATTTCAATTCGTTCCCAGACAGGACAGATATGGCATGGAACGAACTTCGAACGGCTATCTAGTCATGATCCAGTCTGGATCGACATTGGCTAAATCACCAACCGTCATAAAAGCTGCTACTGCATCAGTGTATGTAAGCTATATATACATAAACTGTGATGCACGCGTATACTTTTTTGCCGAACAACATGTAATTACGGTTTCAACGTTATGTCATTACGAAAAATGTATATATATGATTTAAGCTTTTTTTATTTGAATATACGTCTAATATACGTCTTGTCTTCAACGTGTGTTAAATTGATTCATACGGTCTAATCATTATGATGATGTATGTTTGAGAAAAGTACAATGATTTTAAAACATAGGAATTTGTTGTTTCCTACTTGACATTTAATAAATGGTGGTCCATTTTCAGAATATTAGTTCAATATTTAGTTGAGTATGTCTGGGGGTGGAGGACACCGGGCTATGTAGAAAAGACGTTGGTTTGTTTCAATGTTCTTGGCGTTTAGCACTAGCTGTGCTCAAGATACTTATTAGTTTCTACATCTACATTTTAAGAAACTGAGTGTCCTATTTGACCCAAATGTTTCTGTCGGTGGTAGCAAAACAAAAATAGTGAAATGATAGGACAGAGAAAAGCGTAGATCGATTGAAGCAGAAGACAGGTAAAGTTTCCGAACCGTGTTTTCATCACCTTCAAATTTGAACTACTCCGTAGCATCAGATCAAACCGGATGACCGGTTACAGGTACACTGGCATAGGAACGTTTCATTTATATGGGGATCCAGTGGAAACCTCAAACTTTGTTAAAAGTAACAAAAAAAAAAAGGTGAAGCACCAATAGTGGCGCGAAAGCCGGATTGCGAATTTTAACATTTTAAGTGAAATATCTGTGTGAAAAGTGGGGTAGTCCAGCTAAAATACATGACATAGTTAGGGTTATTTTCATATAACATTTGTAATGATGTTGAACAAGTGTCAAGTTTCAAAGCTTTTCGACAATACATTTTTGAGAAATGAGGAAAAAAAAAATTAACGAAAACTTCAAAACTCGTAGACGGACGGACGGATAGACGGACAGACACATGGAAATCGCCGAACTGCAAGCCGATCCAGCCAAAAATAAAACGCAATCCAGCCAAGAATAAAAAATACAAATTCTGTACATTATGGTGGAGTCTAAACCCGACATATTGCTATTATTTCGGGCGTTTGTTTAAGCTAAAGGTTTTACAGCTATGTGAGTGAGTAATTTTAACAAAATGTAAATACATTATATATAATTGGAACTGGCAATTTTAGTGGTAAATAAAAACACCTTAGTTTGGAAATTCGGTTAAAAAATAAATATTTTACAGCCATCAGTTCAGATGAGGCTTTTTGTATATAAATTCTATCTGTCTACATCCTGCATTAGCCTATTTCGGGTGTACATCTGCCGTGTTGCTGGGACAGCAAAAAAATAAGAAATCTCAAATATAACTTCAGTTAGCCTCAATAGTTTCAGAATGTCTTAATTTCGGTTTGCCCAACTCATTAAAACCATTTTTGGATAAAAGGTCGAAGCGCCCCAAAATATGCAACATAGGGTAAAAATACCTTTTGAACTTCCCCTACCCAAACACGCTAGTCAAATTATTGGGATCTCGAGAAGGAGGCTGTTCCTACCCATGTCAGTGTGAGTAACATCTTGGGCCTAACCATCGTTTAGTCACTCTAGACCTGGTGTTGTTCTAAATACTAGTAGTTATATTTTTTCATAATGGACCATAATGATAGCCTACTGTGCGGTAAAAAAAGATGTGATGACAGAGTGGTTAGCTTACTTGCCTCTGGATATAGAAGTCTTGGGTTCGACTCCCGGAGGTTCACGTATCGAGAATTGATAACGCACTCCCTTAGATCTAGAACTATTCGTGTACGATAGTTAAAGTTACTGTGAAAGTATGTCATTCTTCCCTTCTGATGTAAAGCCGTTGGTCTCCTGTGCAGGGAGAGACATACCCTATTCAGGTTAAAAATCTCGCTGAACTTCTGTGGTTATCATAAAAAAGCCTGCAAGTCAACTCATCCACAGAAACGAAACTGTGATAATCATAAGTATGTGTATAATACGTGAATAGTATTGGAAGAAAGAAAGAAAGAAAAAAGAAAGATGGATCGGTAATAAGCACCTTTCTCACTAATTGTTTACTAACAGACCATACGTCATAATGTGACGACATACGATGATGACGTAAATCAATGACGTCTTGTCATTGTATTATAATTTCCGTAACATTTCCGGAAATTGCCAGATTGTTCGGGTTTGACACGAATGAACACGGAGTAACCTCGTTGATTTCCGTCAATGGCTTACAATAGTAGACGACCGAATACGGAAATCTGCGAAGAATTCCGATTGCATTTATGGTTTTACGGGAAAATAAACAAATGAAAGACAGTTTTTAACCAAATCATTTGTTTATCCTAATCGGTTAGCAAGACATATACATTTCTGCGACATGAAATATACTTTTATTAAATTGTGAAATGTGTTGACGAATTTTCGCCAATGAACAACACTTTGGGCTATGCTTCCGGTTAATGGCCGTTTTGGCGACATTGGTAAAAATGCAATTTCATTGTCATTTTTGGACGGGTTCGAGAAAGGTTTTTAATGTTTTTTTCACCTCATTCTGCTTGGAAACCACCATTCTTAATGATTTGTACGAATGCTTATCTTGTTAATTTCGTAACGAAATATGCTACTTTACGGTTGAAGTCGCCCATAAACTGCCGTAAATGACCCAAGACTTTTCAAAAGGATGGATGGGTATGTTTACTTTTCGCCTGCATGATACCATAGGAGCTCGCTTGCGCTCGCTATTAAACATCAGATATCAACTCAAGCCATTGGCGTAGCTCTGCATAGGCCTGGGCCTACGCCTGATTTTCAGAAATAGAAAAATTAAAAATTAAAAAAATGCAATAAAAATCGGGGGTGGGGCGGGGGGCTGTATAGGCGGCGTAGTAACCAGAACATATAATTTTCATATATATTTGTTTAGTTATCTTTGCCCTTCTTAAAGTCTAAAATATACGTTAGCATGCACCTAATGCATTCTAACATAAAACAAAAATTGGGGGTGTGTGGGGGGAGTGGAGGCATGTCCCGGACCCCACTAGCATAATAACTTTAACTGCGGGCCTATGTCGTCAAAACGGCCAAGCTACGCCCCTGCAAGCGGTTACACGAAAGTTGAAACACAAAAGTCTACCAATAATGTCTACCATAAGTATGTTGTCATACATTTGGGTTAAAATCAGATAAAAGGAAATAATAACGTCCATCACACTGCTATTTTCAACTTCACAGTTCAGCTATCCTAATTATGTCTCCCCCACTTTGTGGAGGGGAGACATAAATCTTTTTGTGTATCCGAGCCTTCTCCGACCCTAAAAGCCTTTTTTTGTCTCTTTTTTTTTGCGGCTTTACACAGCCAGATGATGAAAAAAAGGGCTGGTGAGATCAGAGAAGGCTCGGATTAGTTTTTGTGATGTCTGACAGTCTGTCTGGTGTCTGTATGTCGCAAACATTGTCCGGTCTAGTTCTCCTGAACCCCATGCCAGATTTCAACGAAACTTTGCAGGGATGATCTGTACCGAGCATATTTATGCATCTCATCACCGTGTTCCGGTTGAATGATTTTTGGCGGAGTTATGGCCCTTTAAATGTTTTAATTCACAAACTTTGTCCAGACTAGTTCTCCTTAACCCCTGGCTGGATTTCAACGAAACTTCGTAGGGGTGATCAGTACCATGCCTAGTTGCACATATCTTCGCCATGTTTTGGTTGAGTGCTTTTTGGGGGAGTTATGGCCCTTTCAAGGTTGTAATACACAAACTTTGTACAGACTATTTCTCCTTAACCCTTTGCTGGATTTCAACGAAACTTTGCAGGGATGATAATTAGTACCAAGCCTAGTTGTGCATATCATCACCATGTTTTGGTTGAATGATTTTTTTTGTGGAGTTATGGCCCTTTAAAACTTTTTACACACAAACTTTGTCATAACTAGTTCTCCTTAACCCCTGTCCAGATTTGAACGAATCTTTGCAGGGATAATCAGTACCATGCCTAGTTATGCATATCTTTGTCATGTTCCGGTTGAATGGTTTTTGGTAGAGTTATGGCCTTTTAACGGTTTTAATACACAATCTTTGTTTAGACAAGTTTTCCTGAAGTCCTGGGCAGATTTCAACAAAACTTGGCTGATCAGTACCAAACCTAGTTATGCATGTCATCGCCATGTTCCGGTTGAATGGTTTTTGGCAGAGTTATGGCCCTTTAAAGGGTACACAGACTTTGTCCGGACAAGTTCTCCTTAACCCGTTGCCGGATTTCAATGAAACTTTGTAGAGATGATCAGTACCAAGCCTAGTTGTGCATTTTTTTGCCGTGTTCCGGTTGATTTTTTTGAGGAGTTATGGCACTTTAAAATGGCACTTTAAAAGATTTTTAATACACAAACCTTGTCAGGAATAGTTCTCCTGAACCCCTGTTCAGATTTCAACGAAACTTCGTAGTGATGATCAGTACGAAGTCTTATTGCGCATGTCGTCACCGTGTTCTGGTTGAATGATAGTTTGGCAGAGATATGGCCCTTTAAAGGTTTTAATACACAAACGTTTTCCCCGACTAGTTCTCCTGAACTGCTGGCCCGATTTCAACGAAACTGTACCAAGCCTAGTTGCGCATATTGTCGCTGTGTTCTGACTGAATGATTTTTGGCAAAGTTGTGGCTCTTTAAAGGTTCTATTACATAAACTTCGTCCGGACGTTCTCCTGATCCCCTGGCCAGATTTCAGCGAAACTTGGCAAGTAAGATCTGTACCAAGCCTAGTTGCGCATATCTTCGCCGTGTTCCGGTGAAATAATTTTTGGCGGAGTTATGGCCCTTTAAAGGTTTTAAAACACAAAATTTGTCCGGACTAGTTCTGCTGAAGCCCTAGCCGGATTTCAACGAAACTTGGCAAGGATGTTCAGTACCAAGCCTAGTTTCGCATATTATCTTTGTGTTCCACGTGAATTATTTTGGCAGATTTTGGCCTTTTTCCCAGTGGGGTAGACATCTGTTTTTACTAAAAAGAACCTCTAGTTTTTGGTTTATGGCCAAAAAAAGATAGTTTATCTACCCAATTTGCTTGCCTTCGACTGTAATTACAGAGCACACAAATGTGATGGGCAAATATTTTTCATTTCCATAAAGACATTTCAATACTTTTCACACAAATATTGCAAAACTGCAGTAATTATTTATTGAGTACATTATTACCAGGATAAAATAGAGTTGGAGTTAAGTTTGACAATTTGACAAAATTTTACAAGAAAGTGACGGTCGTTATGTGTGACATTGTCTATTCATTGTCAATTTCTGAATACAAAATGAGATCTGCTTGCATATATATATATTGTTACCTAAAAAATATACGATCAACTGTTCAGATTAGATTTTGTGTTGGAGCTTTAAAATGCTGATTACTTTGAACAACCCAGAGCTCGATTGGCAGTTATGTTTGAGTTTTGAGTACTATCTCGCTCCTTCGTCAAAAGGTCACGTAAGTGACATTACTGACATAGGACAGCGTTTTTTTCCTTCTTCGGACGGGTCCGGTAAACGGACCCGTTCACAATCGCCAAAAAATAGCCTTTTTCCCCAATTTTGAGTAAAAAAATAAATAAATAAAAAAATCCCAATTCCAGATTTTTCTTCCCAAAATGGTAAAATGTTTTAGAATAATATTCTTAATAAAGTTTTTTACCAGGGTTTTCGACGTTTCTTCTGCTTTTCTGTGTAAATTGAACAAAATACAAAAACAATTTTTTTCCCAATTCTGAGAAAAATCGCGCTTTTTTTCCAAATTTTGAGAAAAATCTCGTGTTTTTTCCCAATTTGACCGGTCACGGACCCATTCCCAAAATGGTGAAAAAAAACGCTGTAGGAAAACACTATGTGCAGAGCAGAGAATAATTTACAGTACATTTTCATTGTAGTTTTTGGTAAATAGTTAGAAATTAAAATCACTTTATTGCACCAGTACGTATACTTGATATTTTGACATCTTATTGAGTGCTTGTGATGGAAGTTATGGTGAAAAATTTGTTGACCGACAAATTGTACTCCTCATGCTTTCCTCTTTCATGGCTGTGTACACTTGAATTGATGACGTAGTTCGCAAATAGCCTCGTTATGAATAAATATTAATGTGGTAAATGTACGCGCACTATGTACGCACACTTGACTCGCGCGTCTGCCAGACGATCACATACGGAGGTTATGACAGACAAACGATCATCATCAGTAACATCGTTTTTTAGCTCTACTGATCAAAGTGCGGTGTCCGTTGTGCGTCTGCCTGTTGTCCGTCCGTTAACTTTTTTTTAGCAACTACTCCTCTGAAACTACTGGATGGATTTTCATGAAACTTTACAGAAATGTTGCCCATGAAGTCTAGTTGATCCTAGCAAAAAATTGTGTTTATGTGAAATCCAAGATGGCTGCCAAAGCTAAAAATAGATTTTAAAAAATTCAAGTTTGTAGCGATACTTCTTGAAAACTGTAAGTGATATTGATATGGGACTTTTTCTAAAATTATCAGCATGACATGATGTTGGTCCTTGTCAAAAATCATTTTGATTCGACGTTAAACATGGCTGCCTTTGTTTACATAGAGTTATATAGTAAAAACTTAGCGACTACTCCTCTGAAAGTACTTGACGGATTTTCATGAAACTTCACAGGAATGTTGCTCTTGGTGTCTTATTGATCCTATCAAAATATCAGGTCGGCTGGAAATTCAAGATGGCCACGACAGCTAAAATTAAGTTTTCAAAAGACAAGTTTGTAGCGACTTCTTCTTGAAAACTGTAAGTGATATTGATATGAGACTTTTTCTAAAATGATCAGCATGACATGATGTTGATCCTTGTCAAAATTCATTTTGATTTGACCAGGGAGTACGTAATAGGGAGGAGAAACGAGTTCATAAACGCTCTAGTTTATCGATTTATTTTGTCGCGCTAGAACGCCGCCATTTACTATTTTATCGATACAGGTAAATCGATCGTAAGCGCGTTACATTTGAAAAGTTAAAATTTCAGCCAACATCTCAAATTAGGCAGTTTTTACAGCCCTTTTTACGGCTTTCTGTTAAAATCAACATCACGAAATTACATTCTTGACAAAGATAAATATGTCTACTATTCACTTTTTGTTATTATTAATGCCTAATATAACCCATACTTCGTATATCGTTTGCAATAGCTCCACACCATTTTTAATTCTATAAAATTAAAAATTTAACTGATATCTCAAAAGGCACATTTTCATCACCTCTTTTAAGGCTTTGTCTTATAATCACCACCATGAAATTACCTTCTTGACAAAGATAAATATGTTTACTATTCACTTTTTGGTTATTATTAATGCCTAAATAACCGTAGTCTCGTATCTCGTTTGCAATAGCTATACACTGTCACCATTTTTTATTTGGGGCAGAGTGGCGCCATCTTTGTTACGCGGAACCGTCTGGTAAAATGTGCTTTTAAACATGCAAACAAATACACGCTCTGTATCAGAGGACACAATGTGAATAAATAATACTTATGTTTACATTTAGCTCCTTTATTGAGTTTGTAAGTGTAATAATTTATAAGAATTTGCTGTTTTTTACACACTCGCGAAACAACCGGAAGTAGTCATTTTCACGGAGTAGTGAAACACATGCGCGACAACATAAATCGGCAAAACGAGCCCGTTTCTCCTCCCTATAACGTACTCCCTGATTTGACATTAAACATGGCAGCCAGCGGCCATCTTCGTTTATATAGTTATATAGTTAATACTTGTAGCGACTACTTCTCTGAAACTACTTGAAGGATTTTCATGAAACTTAACAGAAATTTTGCTCTTGATGTGTAGTTGATCCTAACAAAATTTCAGGGCCAGCGGCCATCTTTGTTTACATAGAGTTATATATAAAAACTTGTAACGACTACTCTTAAACTACTCCACAGATTTTCATGAAACTTCACAGGAATGCTGATCTAGCTTTCAGAACCTGCCAGTAGAGCTTCAAGGTCATTGACCTCTTGTTTATTTATAAGGCTACTCCGCATGGGTAAAACAAATATTTATATAAATAGTGTATGCTTTTTTCATTACTTCTTCGAAAACTGCAGGCTCGAGAAGTGACGCACCATAGTAATATTCCGTTGAAAACCTAGACAAAAAATCTTGACATTTTAGGACAAGTTTGGAGAAATTTCATTCTTATCGAAACTATTAATATCAAATTAACTATGGTATCTCCTAGCCATAAATAATAGGTCAACACGTAGCAATTGGACGTTTTATTCAATACATCAACAAATTATTTATAAAAAAAAAAGTAATGGTGGTTATAATTTCCATTTATTACATAACTGTCATAAATTTACATTGAACTATGAATGACATAATTTTAGTATCACTAGTGATGATATAACTTTGCCGGAACTACTTTCTTAACATATTTATTAAAAAACACTGTTTTAAAGTTAAAATATTTTTTAATTTCTTCTTTTATGTAAAGTTATATAATAAACAGTATAATTAACAGCATGAATTTGATACTGAATTAATGTCACTCGAGGAAAATAGTGGTAAAACAAATTACCACTTTTTTTCCCTCGTGACATAAATTCAGTATCAAATTTATGCTGTTAATTATTCTCTATTTATCATGTTTATCTGATTAAGACCCATTTGTTAATGTTCACTGTACCATACTTCCTCCAATCTATACCCTCCCTCCTTCACAGCTGATGTTGACGTAACTATGCAATCTTCACCCTCCCTCCTTCACAGCTGATGTTGACGTAACTATGCAATCTTCACCCTCCCTCCTTCACAGCTGATGTTGACGTAACTATGCAATCTTCACCCTCCCTCCTTCACAGCTGATGTTGACGTAACTATGCAATCTTCACCCTCCCTCCTTCACAGCTGATGTTGACGTAACTATGCAATCTTCACCCTCCTCCTTCACAGCTGATGTTGACATAACTATGCAATCTTCACCCTCCCACCTTCACAGCTGATGTTGACGCAACTATGCAATCTTCACCCTCCCTCCTTCACAGCTGATGTTGACGTAACTATGCAAAGGGACTTAATCAGAGTAGGAAATATAACAATTATTTCTAGGGAAATGTGCGTGCACACTAGTTTCTAAAAGAGAAAGGAAAGGAATGCAGTTGATTAATGAAGTTAAATTCATATGGTATTACATTGTTTATAATAAACTTAAAAAGATTATTTTGTTTGACGAATATAAATGACATGTCATCTATGTTATATAAACTACTGATATATTGTTCCTTTTAAGGGTTTAAAGTTTGAAGTGGTTCCTTCAAAATTTGAAGAAAACTTAAAGAAAGAAAGTTTTCTGTCACCGCTGGATTATGTACGAGAAACCGCTAAACAGAAAACATTGGAAGTGGTCAATAGACTGTACTCTCAGGTATGTGGTCAATAGGCTGTACTCAGTTATGTGGTCAGTATGCAGTACTCTCAGGTATGTGGTCTGTTGGTTGTACTTTCAGGTATGTGGTCAATAGGCTGAACTCTCAGGTATGTGGCCAATAGACTACTCTCTGGTATGTGGTCAATAGGCTGTACTCTCAGGTATGTGGTCAGTAGGCTCTACTCTCAGGTATGTGGTCATTAGGCTGTACTCTCAGATATGTGATCAATATAATGTACTCTCAGGTATGATGTCAATAGGTTGTACTCTCAGGTATGTGGTCAGCAGGCTGTACACTCAGGTATGTGGTCACTAGGCTGAACTCTCAGGTATGTGGTCACTAGGCAGTACTCTCAGGTATGTGGTCAATAGACTGCACTCTCAGGTATGTGGTCAATAGGCTGTACTCTCAGGTATGTGGTCAATAGGCTGTACTCTCAGGTATGTGGTCACTAGGCAGTACTCTCAGGTATGTGGTCAATAGACTGCACTCTCAGGTGTGTGGTCAATAGGCTGTACTCTCAGATATGTGGTCAATAGGCTGTACTCTCAGGCATGTAGTCACTAGGCTGTGTCTGTTTTTTTGCTGTTAAGCTGACTGTGCTATCAAACTACACATCGAGTTTGAATTCTGGTTTAATTCGAAAAACCTAATGGCATGGTTATAACCCAGTATACTTTCACATATAAAATAAATGTTTTTTGATCACTTTAAAGAAAATTGTTTAAGATTTTCATTTTGTTTTGTGTAAAAACATGACTGATATGGAAATACTGATTGAGTGCAATTACAGATGGTTTTGAAGCTAGTTACATATCACAAATGCTCCTGCCAAAACCAAACTAATTACTGCAAAATACAAATGCTTTCATGTGATTTATATTGCTCTGTAATAGTCCTCAATCTTGTTGACACTGTCAGTATGGCTGCTGAAGATTGGAAAATAGAGATATGTACACATTCAATTTAAGCTAACCAGTAGGCTGTATTGCATGCTGACCCAGAGCTACAGATAAGCTTTTTGATCAATTGGGTATTTACCCATCAGTATTTATTTATTTGGGTATTTCATGATTTCAACTGGGTAAAATAAAACGATAAAAGTTTGCGACATTGTTTTGAGGTGGCATCTTTAACACTCTATATGTTATGTATTGTCCTATTTATCGAATATTTAAGTTGATTTTAGTTCGTCATACTCTTTGTCATACTGTGTGAACTTATGGTGTCATTGCCTTTGAGTGATATGGTTTTCTGAATGATAGGATTTCACAGAATGATATATAGTTTATTCCAGGATTTCACGGAATGATATATGGTTTATTCCAGGATTTCACGGAATGATATATGGTTTATTCCAGGATTTCACGGAATGATATATGGTTTATTCCTGGATTTCACGGAATGATATATGGTTTATTCCAGGATTTCACAGAATGATCCTGGATTTCACGGAATGATATATGGTTTATTTCAGGATTTCACAGAATGATATATGGTTTATTCCAGGATTTCATGGAATGATATATGGTTTATTCCTGGATTTCACGGAATGATATATGGTTTATTCCAGGATTTCACAGAATGATATATGGTTTATTCCTGGATTTCACGGAATGATATATGGTTTATTCCTGGATTTCACGGAATGATATATGGTTTATTCCAGGATTTCACGGAATGATATATGGTTTATTCCTGGATTTCACGGAATGATATAAGGTTTATTCCTGGATTTCACGGAATGATATATGGTTTATTCCTGGATTTCACGGAATGATATATGGTTTATTCCTGGATTTCACGGAATGATATATGGTTTATTCCAGGATTTCACGGAATTATCCTGGATTTCACGGAATGATATATATATGGTTTATTTCAGGATTTCACAGAATGATATGTGGTTTATTCCAGGATTTCACGGAATGATATATGGTTTATTCCTGGATTTCACGGAATGATATATGGTTTATTCCAGGATTTCACAGAATGATATATGGTTTATTCCAGGATTTCACGGAATGATATATGGTTTATTCCTGGATTTCACGGAATGATATATGGTTTATTCCAGGATTTCACGGAATGATATATGGTTTATTCCTGGATTTCACGGAATGATATATGGTTTATTCCAGGATTTCACAGAATGATCCTGGATTTCACGGAATGATATATGGTTTATTTCAGGATTTCACAGAATGATATATGGTTTATTCCAGGATTTCACGGAATGATATATGGTTTATTCCTGGATTTCACGGAATGATATATGGTTTATTACAGGATTTCACGGAATGATATATGGTTTATTCCTGGATTTCACGGAATGATATATGGTTTATTCTTGGATTTCACGGAATGATATATGGTTTATTCCAGGATTTCACAGAATGATCCTGGATTTCACGGAATGATATATGGTTTATTTCAGGATTTCACAGAATGATATATGGTTTATTCCAGGATTTCACGGAATGATATATGGTTTATTCCTGGATTTCACGGAATGATATATGGTTTATTCCAGGATTTCACAGAATGATATATGGTTTATTCCTGGATTTCACGGAATGATATATGGTTTATTCCTGGATTTCACGGAATGATATATGGTTTATTCCAGGATTTCACAGAATGATCCTGGATTTCACGGAATGATATATATATGGTTTATTCCTGGATTTCACGGAATGATATATGGTTTATTCCAGGATTTCACAGAATGATATAATTATGGTTTATTCCTGGATTTCACAGAATGATATATGGTTTATTCCTGGATTTCAAGGAATGCTATATGATTTATTCCAGGATTTCACGTATTGATATATGGTTTATTCCTGGATTTCACAGAATGATATATGGTTTATTCCAGGATTTCACGGAATGATATATGGTTTATTCCTGGATTTCACAGAATGATATATGGTTTATTCCTGGATTTCACGGAATGATATATGGTTTATTCCAGGATTTCACGGAATGATATATGGTTTATTCCTGGATTTCACGGAATGATATATGGTTTATTCCAGGATTTCACAGAATGATCCTGGATTTCACGGAATGATTATGGTTTATTTCAGGATTTCACAGAATGATATATGGTTTATTCCAGGATTTCACGGAATGATATATGGTGTATTCCTGGATTTCACGGAATGATATATGGTTTATTCCAGGATATCACAGAATGATATATGGTTTATTCCTGGATTTCACGGAATGATAAATGGTTTATTCCTGGATTTCACGGAATGATATATGGTTTATTCCTGGATTTCACGGAATGATATATGGTTTATTCCAGGATTTCACAGAATGATATATGGTTTATTCCTGGATTTCACAGAATGATATATGGTTTATTCCAGGATTTACGACCAGACCTGATAATTGGAGCAGACACCATAGTTTGCATGGGGAATGATATATTCGAGAAACCCAACTCGAGGGATCATGCTATTAGTATTTTATCCAGGTTAGTGTAAACACAACTCTGTGGATCATGCTATTAGTATTTTTTCCAGGTTAGTGTAAGCCCAACTCCAGGGATCATGCTATTAGTATCTTATCCAGGTTAGTGTAAACCCAACTCTAGGGATCATGCTATTAGTATTTTATCCAGGTTAGTGTAAACACAACTCTAGGGATCATGCTGTTAGTATTTTATCCAGATTAGTGTAAACCCAACTCTAGGTATCATGCTATTAGTATTTTATCCAGGTTAGTGTAAACCCAACTCTAGGGATCATGCTGGTAGTATTTTATCCAGGTTAGTGTAAACCCAACTCTAGGGATCATGCTATTAGTATTTTATCCAGGTTAGTGTAAACACAACTCTGTGGACCATGCTATTAGTATTTTATCCAGGTTAGTGTAAGCCCAACTCCAGGGATCATGCTATTAGTATCTTATCCAGGTTAGTGTAAACCCAACTCTAGGGATCATGCTGTTAGTATTTTATCCAGGTTAGTGTAAACCCAACTCTAGGGATCATGCTATTAGTATTTTATCCAGGTTAGTGTAAACACAACTCTAGGGATCATGCTGTTAGTATTTTATCCAGGTTAGTGTAAACCCAACTCTAGGGATCATGCTATTAGTATTTTATCCAGGTTAGTGTAAACACAACTCTAGGGATCATGCTGGTAGTATTTTATCCAGGTTAGTGTAAACCCAACTCTAGGGATCATGCTATTAGTATTTTATCCAGGTTAGTGTTAACACAACTCTGTGGATCATGCTATTAGTATTTTATCCAGGTTAGTGTAAGCCCAACTCCAGGGATCATGCTGTTAGTATTTTATCCAGGTTAGTGTAAGCCCAACTCTAGGGATCATGCTGTTAGTATTTTATCCAGGTTAGTGTTAACCCAACTCTAGGGATCATGCTATTAGTATTTTATCCAGGTTAGTGTAAACCCAACTCTAGGGATCATGCTATTAGTATTTTATCCAGGTTAGTGTAAACCCAACTCTAGGGATCATGCTGTTAGTATTTTATCCAGGTTAGTGTAAACCCAACTCTAGGGATCATGCTATTAGTATTTTATCCAGGTTAGTGTAAACACAACTCTAGGGATCATGCTGTTAGTATTTTATCCAGGTTAGTGTAAACCCAACTCTAGGGATCATGCTATTAGTATTTTATCCAGGTTAGTGTAAACACAACTCTAGGGATCATGCTGGTAGTATTTTATCCAGGTTAGTGTAAACCCAACTCTAGGGATCATGCTATTAGTATTTTATCCAGGTTAGTGTTAACACAACTCTGTGGATCATGCTATTAGTATTTTATCCAGGTTAGTGTAAGCCCAACTCCAGGGATCATGCTGTTAGTATTTTATCCAGGTTAGTGTAAGCCCAACTCTAGGGATCATGCTGTTAGTATTTTATCCAGGTTAGTGTAAACCCAACTCTAGGGATCATGCTATTAGTATTTTATCCAGGTTAGTGTAAACCCAACTCTAGGGATCATGCTATTAGTATTTTATCCAGGTTAGTGTAAACCCAACTCTAGGGATCATGCTATTAGTATTTTATCCAGGTTAGTATTTTATCCAGGTTAGTGTAAACCCAACTCACCTCCTTTATTCTGCCCCCATAATTTTGTCACTTGCTTAGCATGGCAGACACTTCGGGATCACTTTGTCCATCGTCTGTCATCGTCCGTTTTGGCCGTCGTCATCTGTCACACTTAACCTGCAACCTAACATTGGCCCTAACGGGAAAAGTATTTGACTTATGTTCATTAAACTTCACACACATCTTCATCGTACCTCAAGGAATGTCGTTAAATATGTACGATAACTCCGACTTTCATTTTGGCAGAGTTATGCCCCTTTTCATAAAACTTTAACCTAACCAAGCTGAAATAAGCACACGGCAGGCGACACAAGTGTTCCGTGAAACACCCTTCTAGTTTTTGTAACTGCTCCCTTAAAAATATTTTAGAGCTGGAGCATGATTCACATTTCTAATATTATCTCCAGGATGCAAGTCTCCGTTACATGATGATTATCTATATGCAAAATGACTGGCAAACGAGCAGAAAATGTGCTTGAAATTAGGGCCTATATTAGAGGTAGGTCATTACTTGGGTTGAAGCCGAAAGACATTCACCAAGAGGTGTGTGTCATTTACGGGGATGGTCAAATGTCGTTTAGTACTGTTTGTAGGTGGGTGGTCAAATTTAAATACGGGCAATAGCGCTTGAAAGATACTGCTCGCCCTAGTCGTCCTGTAACCTCAACGACCAAGAAAAACGTTGAAAAAATCCGTGAAATTTTGAAAACTGATGCTCGATACACAGTAAGACAATTAGCTCGGATGACAAACTTGTCGTTAGCATGAGTTCATCTAATTTTGAAAAAGCATCTGAAAGTTAAGAAAATAAATGCAAGATGGATACCGCATTTGCCATCAGAGGACCAAAAGAAGTTAAGGGTTACAACAAAAAAAAACTTCTGAAAATGTATCCGAAATACAGCAAAAAATCGTTTGAGAATTTCGATACGGGTGATGAAACGTAGGTCCATTATTATGAGCCAAAACGAAAAGTATCTAACCGAATCTGAGCCACGAAAAATATGAAACGACCAATTATTGCCATACAAAAGGCTAACTGTTAAGAAGGTTCTGTATGCAATTTTTTTCACTACCAACGGTCCCGCCATACAAACGGCGGTGCCAAAAGGCAGAACTGTAACAGGACGGTTTTATAAAAATGTCGTATTGAAACAATTGAAGAAGTACTACAAACAGCGTCGCCCTATAACAGGTCTGAAGTATGTTCGTCTTCTGCATGACAACGCGCCCGCCCACAAAGCCCGTATTGTAACAGACTTTTTGGAGTCAGAGAAGATCACCGTTCTCCCGCACCCCACTTACCTGCCAGACCTGGCCCACTGCGACTATTTTCTCTTCCCACAACTAAAAATCACTTATCTGGGAAGAGATATAACTTGAGGAATGCCCTGGGATCTGCTGTTTACCAGTGTCTTAAGGGTGTACTTGTTCTTGAATACAAAAAATGTTTTCAAAAGTGGATTGCGCGGCTCAAAATGTGTGTTTCGGCTAAGGGGGAGCACTGTCCATGCAGATATACTACACGTCTTGAAATATGTTGTATGGTGCATGTACATATAATACACATCCTGATATATGTTGTTTTGTCCGTTAAGATATACATGTACTACATATCCCGATATGTTGTTTTGTGTGTGTACCTACACATCATGATATATGTTATTGTGTGTGTATATTTATAGTACTACACATCATGATATATGTTGTTTTGTGTGTGTACCTACACATCATGATATATGTTTTTGTGTGTGTATATTTATACTACACATCATGATATATGGTGTTTTGTGTGTGTACATATAATACACATTGTGATATATGTTATTGTGTGTGTATATTTATACTACACATCATGATATATGTTGTTTTGTGTGTGTACATATATTACACATTGTGATATATGTTGTTTTATGTGTGGACATATGCGACACATATAGATATTATATTGTAGTGTACACGTGTAAATACACATATACTACACATCCTGATATATGTTGTATGTGTACATATACTACACATGCTGATATATGTTGGTTTGTACGTGTACGTATACTACACATCCTGATATATGTTATAGTGTACATGTACATATATTTCACATCGCGATATATGTTGTATTGTGCGTGTACATATACACATTAGAGATATGTTGTATTGTATGTGTACATATACAACACATCGCAATGTTTTATTGTGCATGTACATATACTACACATTGCGATATATGTTGTATTGTGTGTGTACATATACTACACATCCTGATATATGTTGTATTGTCCTTGAAGATATACCACACATCCTGATATATGTTGTAGTGTATGTGTACATATACCACACATCCTGATATATGTTGTATTGTGCACATAGATATACTACACATCCTGATATATGTTGTAGTGTACGTGTACATATACTACACATCCTGATATATGTTGTAGTGTACCTGTACATATACTACACAACCTGATATATGTTGTAGTGTACGTGTACATATACTACACGTCCTGATGTATGTTGAAGTGTATGTGTATATGTACTACACATTTCCATTACAGGTTAAGTGGATCCTCTCACATGGTATACACAGCGGTGGTTCTAGCTACGCCAAACAAATCTGGTAAGGAAATAAGAGATTGCACATAATGATCTGTCATATTTAGGTCTGTATATTTAGCTCTACTGACCAGCAAGCCTTATGCAATAGTGCGTTGTCCATTGATGTATGTTAATTACGCTTTCTCTGAAACTGCTTAGTCAGTTTTGCTCAAATTTAACATGGATGCTTCTGATAGCGAGTGGACCATACAAGGAAAAAAATAGGTCGCCATTACAAAACAAAGAAAGAAAAGTCAAACCCTTAACCAATCTTTTTTTCAAGAATTGCACTATAAATTATGACTTTCTGTTTTAGAATAATCTTTAGGTACTAAACTGTCAAGTTAATAGTATTTTTGTCTTCATCTTCGAAATATAAACAAGAAGAAATATCTTCTGAAAACAAAATTCGATGACTTTTGTTATACCCCCGGGGGAAAACAGTTTAGTGTGATTCAGTGTCATTCTTGAGACAACCTTGTCTATTCTACAACTCTTGACGTCTCACACCACAGTTGTTTTTACATTGCCCTGCAAATGTAGCAGGGCCTCTCTGAACCACTGTATAACTTCCTGAATTTTCTTAAAAATGTTTTCTATGTGAAACTTAATGTCTGTTGCTCAAAATATGCAGCAAAAAACATGGGGGTGACCAATTTGCTTTTTTTTTAAATGTCCATAGTTTGTAGAGACCTGTTGAATTGGCCCATTTCATTTTCAGTTTCAAATGTATCACTACCCAGTAATAGATTCTTAGATATGGGGTCAGACACATTCAGGCATATCCAAACCTGTATGAAATCATGAACTTGTCCCATTTCTGTCACCTGGAACAAAAAAAAGAGAAAATATCAAGCACATTTTAAGAAATAAACAAGAATCGAATTACACATCTTTTTTTTAAGCACAAGAAAGTTTCTACCGTGACTGGCAATGGAAATAACTGTTTAGTGAGACGGATTGTATCGCCACACTCATACAACTTTGGTTTAAACATATTTTATTTCTCATTATTATTACAACATGGAATCAGTACACAATAGCAGAAAAAGGATTAGAACGAAAGTAAAATACTTATGATGTTCTTCTCCTGTGTATGGAATTAATTGTACACAGTTGATGGCATAATAAACAGTAGTTAGTCGATACGTTTACAATATACAAGCTGGAAGTATGAAAAAAGAAAAAAGCTACGTTTACGAAGTGATACTAGAATTCTTAGCAAACATGATAAGATGAAGTAGCACTTAAATATAATAGAAAATGAAATAAACAGAACAAACAAAAGGAACAAAGTTAATAAACAGAACTTGAGAATTCATCATTCAAATCTTAAGTAAAGAATATAAATGTAAATGGGGAGTATGGGGACGACACAAGGGAGTAGGAGTAGGGGTAGGGGTGTACTATTTAAAGAATTCAATAATCGAAGGAACCGATCTACAGGTTAAAATGTTTTGAGTTTTTAATATAATTATGAACTGCGTCAAAAATACGAATGTTCGCATCGTATGCTACATTTTGATCTCCAAAGAGCAGTGTTTTCAATGTAATATTTGGTAAACGTGGCAATGAATTCATGAGAACATTTCTTGCATCGCTGTACTTATTGCAATGGAAGAAGTAGTGTTCAGCGTTTTCTACACGACCACAGGAACAAAAAGCTGAATCAACCATGTTTTTGGAAAACAGATCATTGTTTGAAAAAAATTAAAAACGTGTTTTAAGATGTTTTTCTCGTACAACTTTACAAGTAAATTGTCCATGATGTCAGGATGACCCCTATACATTTTGCGGTCAATAGGTTCAAGGTATAGGTCAACGTGTTCTGATAATAAAAAATCTTGTCTGCTCTAAAACTTGAGATTTGTAACCACATGCATTAACCTTTACAGGTAGACTGTCCATGGTGAGAGAATTACATTTTGAGGTCAACAATTTCATGGGTCAGGTCACTGATCATGAAAACCCTTGTTCACTCTATCACTCTTCACGAAACGTAGCCACATTTCACAGGTACACTTCCATGGAGCCAGCAAAGGTATATCAATCTGCCTTTCCGGACAACCGTTTTAGTTTTATAATTGGTGTTAGTAAAATGTATACTTATACTGGATTTGTATTGTTCCAGATTCTACCCCATTTGATCTGGTTGAATTTCATGAAGGAACGGAGGTGTGCATGGGTGAACTCACGAAGCGTGTCATAGAAGCTTACGTTGACACAGGGGAACCTATGTGAGTTATGTTCAGTTTTTCATGTCTTCCACTTACAAGTGTTATTGTTTGGAGCGCTTGTTTCAGCAAAAGTTTTTCAGCAGTAACATAAGCAATTTTAAGGAAACTAAATAAGTTATAAATTATTGGCAATGAAATATTTAGTGGTAAACAAAAATGCCTCACTTTTGAAAATTGGTTGAGAACAAAAGATTGTACAGTGAAAATGATGTTTCAGCCAAAGTATTTTAGCAATAACATGAGTAATTTTAAGAACAAATAAATAAATTATTTATTATTGGCAGTGGAATTTTTAGTGGTAAACAAAAATGCATTAGTTTTGAAAATTGGTTGAGAAATAAATATTTTACAGTCAAAATGCTTCTTGTTTCTGAGACAGCAGAAATTTAAGAAATCTCAATATTTTCAATTAGCCTTAATAGTTTGCTATAAAAATGTCTTTATTTCCATTTAAATGCCTTTCTTAAATTACGTTGATCCAACACATTCAAACCATTTTTGGATAAAAAAATTTGAATTTTTGTTTTCTTCAAATTTTGATACAGCAGAATTTTGCATCGAAAATGCCCTATCAGAAACAACTTTCACACATGCAAATTGAAAAATGTCTGTTTCATAGATAAACAACTTAATTAGATTAAAGTTGAATTTTGGATGAAACAAAGGCATGAACAATAATTTGTTTATGGTCATGAACATGATGAAATGGTCATATTTATCAGTTAGGTACTAAAAAGAAAATGGACATTATTTATAATACAGGTCAGTTTCCAAGGTTGTCAGTTCTCAATTTTCAGTTTTAATAATAAGTCCAGTTGTTAAAACCCTATAAGTAGCAAAGCAGTCAGTGGTGCCAATGTTTGGCCATATTGACTGTGCGGGAAACAAAGATTACATTTGCGCTTTATATTGTTTATTAGATTTGATAAATTGCAAGAAACCTTACTCCAGAATGGGTTTTAGTGGTCATATGATGTAGGTACAAACACGTACTGCTACATTCTGCACGCGTAACTTGGGCATACTGACAGTGGAAGTAGGTGTTCCGCACTGTTTGTTTTCAGTAGGAAAGCTGACCTAACATGTTTGTACCTACATTGAATACCTATTCAGACCAATTCTGGATAAGGATTATATTGAACAAGACTTACACCTTATATTACCTCTCATGAACAGACTCAATAAAACTGAGTCTGTTACTTTTCTCTCTTGTCTGTGTTTGATGCTCCCTTTTCAGTATTTATTCCAAGGGATCCCCTTTTCTGTATTTATTCCAAGGGCTTCCCTTTTCGGGTAATTATTCCAATGGATCCCATTTTCAATATTTATTCCAAGGGATCCCATTTTCAGTATTTATTCCAAAGGTTCCCCTTTTCAGTATTTATTCCAAGGGATTCCCTTTTCAGTATTTATTCCAAGGGATCTCATTTTCAGTATTTATTCCAAGGGCTCCCCTTTTCAGTATCTTTTCAGTATTTATTCCAAGGGATTCCCTATTCAATATTTATTCCAAGGGATCTCATTTTCAGTATTTATTCCAAGGGCTCCCCTTTTCAGTATTTATTCCAAGGGATCCTCTTTTCAGTATTTATTCCAAGGGATACCTTTTTCAGTATTTATTCCAAGGGCTCTCCGTTTCAGTATTTATTCCAAGGGATTTCCAGTATTTATTGCAGCAGCAGCATACAACACCACCACACTATGATTTCCTTGCAGGGACAAGGCTGGCGGCTATGGTATACAGGCAACGGGCTCTACTCTTATCCAAGGCGTCAAGGGAGACTACTTCAACGTTATAGGATTTCCACTGCATCAGTTTTCAAAAGAAGTGTTGAAATTGTTTCCAAGTTTGTAACATTGGCATAATACAAGAGGACGTTATTTTTATCCTAGTTGGTATCATTTAAATCCCCTTTGACTGGTCAGCTCAGTTAATTCTGTGGTTAATGTTTTACTATTATTATGCTTATACTTTCAGTACAACCTAATGTATGCAACTAAACAAGAGGCCCATCCATGAGGGCCTGTATCTCTCTACTTGCTAAAGAGGCATGACATGACCATTTGAGCAAAATAAATAAGTAAAAACATGATTAACATAACCAATGAAACAAGTTTAAAAAACAACAACATGAAGCAAGGTTTTTTATGAGAAACAAAACAACAAATGGACCATTAGGTCATGAGAAGAAGTCATTTTAAAGATTTTCTATTTTTAACTCTACTGATCAAACATCAGCATAGCTTATGTCATGGTGCTACATCTGTCCATTCGTCCGTCTGTCAACTTTCTTTTGTAGCTACTACTCCTCTAAAATTACTGGATGGATTTTCATGAAACTTTACAGGAATGTTGCTCAAAATGTTCTTTTGATCCTTGCAGAAATTCACGTTGATGTGAAATCCCAAGATGGCCGCCAAAGCTAAAAATAGATTTTTAAAAAACAATTTTGTAGCGACTACTTCTTGAAAACTATAAGTGATATTGATATGGGACATTTTCTAAAATGATCAGCATGACATGATGTTGGTCCTTGTCGAAAATCATTTTGATTCAGCGTTAAACATGGCTGCCAGTGGCCATCTTTGTTTACATAGTTATCTAGTAAAAACTACTCTGAAACTACTCGACGGATTTTCATGACACTTCACAGGAATGTTGCTCTTCAGGTCTACCGGAAATTCAAGATTGTCGCATGGGCTAAAAATAGACTTTAAAAATACAGTTTTGTGGTGACTACTTCTCAACTAGAAGGGTGTTTCACGGAACACTTCTGTCACCTGCCTTGTGCTTATTTCAGCAAGTACAATCTAACAATAAAGTTTGAAGATAGGGGATGCAATCCTTCATGAAAAATGGAGCTTTTTTTTATTTGTGTTAACGTTTATGAATAGGGGCATACATCTGCAATGGATAATTGATAAGGAAGGACTGTATACAGATTCATGACCATAGGTCGATATTTTGCCAAGTTATGAGCTAGGTTAGGTTCCAGGTTAAAGTTTTATGAAAAGGGACAACGCTGTCAAAATGAAAGTCAGTTATTGGACATATGTAACAACTTTCCTTTGGTTAAGATGAAGATGTGTGTGAAGTTTCATAAACATAGGTAACAAACGTTTTAAGTTACGGCCAGTTATGAGCTTGGTTAGGTTGCAGGTTAAAGTTTTATGAAAAGGGGCATAACTCTGCTGAAATGAGAAGAGTTATTGGTCGTGGGTAACAATATTCTGTGAGGTAAGATGAATATGTGTGTGAAGTTTCATGAACATAGGTCACATACTTCTTAAGTTATGGCCAGTTATGAGCTTGGTTAGGTGGCAGGTTAAAGTTTTATGAAAGGGTGTCCGAGTTATTGGTCATGTGTAATAACATTCCTTGGATTGGGATGAAGATGTGTGTGAAGTTTGATGAACATAGGTCAAATACTTTTAAAGTAAAGGTTAGGTTGCAGGTTGAAGTGTGACGAACGAACGACGACGGACGATGGACAAAGTGATCCCTAAGTGTCTGCCATACTACGCAGGCGACACAATAAAATTGTTCTGGCAAAAAATGACTGGCAGGACATGTAGTTGGTCCTAACCAATATACATTTAAGTTTGATGTCAATCATGGCTACCACGGCCATCTTTGTTCACATTTTGGCGACTACTCCTCTCAAACTACTTGATGGAATTTCATGAAACTTTACAGGAATGTTGCATTTGATGTCTAGTTGGTCCTAAGTAAAAATTTCTGGTCGACCCTAAATTCAAGATGGCCGCCACAGCTAAAAATATATTTTAAAAATACAAGTTTATGCCGACTACTTTTCAAAAATCATAAGTGGTATTGATTTGGCCAACGGCCATCTTTGTTTACATAGAATTATATTGGAAAAACTTATGGCGATTACTCCTTTGAAAACTACTTCATGGATTTTCATGAAACTTTAAAACTTTACAATAATGTTGCTCTTGATGTCTAGTTGGTCCTAAGTAAAAGGTCAGCTGGTAATTCAAGATGATTGCTCTAGCTATAAATAGATTTTAAAAATGCAACTTTGTGGCGACTACTTCTCAAAAAACATAATTGTTGATTTGGAACTAAAATGACTGGCATGACATGTAGTTGGTCCTAAACAAAATTCTTTTGATTCAATGTTAAACATGCACAAGCGGCCATCTTTGTTTACATAGTTATATAGGACAATATTGCGGTGACTACTTCACATGTTAACATGGCAGATCTAGCTATCAAAATCTGTTAGTAGAGCTTCAAGGTCATTGACCTCTTGTTAGTAATGGCATCCATATTTATTGATGGGTATGGACAATTTACATAAATCTGAGAAAGGGTTATGAGACAATTCTTTTGATCAAGTTTCAAAACAATTGGGTCATTGGTTCATGAGAAGTTGTTTTAAAAACATTCTGTTTTTAGTAACGGCAGTCATCTTTATTAACGGATTGGGACAATTTGTATAAATCTGAGAGGACCATGCAAGGATGCTTCCTGTGAAGTTTCGTCAAAATATATACCCAACAGTTCATGAGAAGTTGTTTAAATATTTTTCTGTTTTTAGTAATGGTGGCCATATTTGTTGACAGATCAGGACAATTTTTATAAAACTGAGGATGCTTCCTATAACGTTTCTTCAAATTCTAAAACTTTTTTTGCAGCGACTACTCCTCTGAAACTACTGGATGGATGTTCATGAAACTTTACAAGAATATTGCCGATAATGTCTAGTTGATCCTAGCAAAAATTCCCGTTGATGTGAACTCCAAGATGGCCGCCAAAGCTAAAAATAGAATTTTAAAAAACAAGTTTGTAGCAACTACTTCTTGAAAACTATAAGTGATATTGATATGGGACTTTCTAAAATGATCAGCATGACATGATGTTGGTCCTTATCGAAAATCGTTTTGATTCAACGTTAAACATGGCTGTCGGTGGCCATTTTTGTTTACATAGAGTTATATAGTAAAAACTTATAGCGACTACTCCTCTGAAACTACTGGACGGATTTTCATGAAACTTCACAGGAATGTTGCTTTTTAGGTGTAGTTGATCCTAGCAAAATTTCATGCCGGCCGGAAATTCAAGAGAGTAGTCGCCACCAGGGCTTCTAAAATTTTAAAATGCAAACGGTCCAGGTTTTTTACTGCCGTAAGAATCGCACTTATTTTGAAAATCGCCGTACACCACCCACCATGTCAGCTGCACCATGCATTTTTTCCGAGAACTATTTAAAATTTATGTTTGTATTATATTTGTATTATTTATAACTTACTTTATCACAATTTGTACATTTTAATGACTGACATCATGTCTTCGCTTTACTGAATGAATAATTTTCACTCAATATTAAAATTGTTGATCATTTGAGGTATTGAACCGGAAGTGTCTAATAAACCGGAAGTCGCGTGAAGAATCACCGTGGTAACCAATGTAATTTAGAGGCAGTCGAGTTCATTTGTCGGTTCTAACACTTTGTTTGATCACTTTCCTTAATTAATGTCATTTATATTATACTTAAAGTTACTGTAAAAAAAATATCAAACAAACAAGTAACACCGCTCGGTATTTTAATTTTTTTTAATGACGCAAACAGATTTCAGTCCCAGCTTTGGCAACTTAAAAAAACAAACCGACACAAGCAAACAGACTAACACCTTACGACTAACGGTATATCAAAGAAATTACAGACGGTAATACTCACTTTAGTGAACCGACAGAACGCGTGATATACTTTCTCATGCTACCTAGTTATAGACTCTTCCGGAAAACTCCCTACTATCGGAAATGGTTTAGTCCAAATTGACCTACTTTCGCACAGCGAGTGACAAACAATCGTGTTATGGATCAAAGAATATTGCCGCAAGGCATAGTTTAAGGGTAAAGGGCAATTGTAGATTTTTTAACGACCGATAGATAAAATATCTGGACCGATTTAAACAGAGATTTTGAAAAAAAAAAAAAACGGTCCGGAGAAACGGATTTCGGTCTGGGAACTGATAAACCGGCGATTTTAGAAGCCCTGGTCGCCACTGTTAAAAATGATCAGTATGACATGATGTTGATCCTTGTTGAAAATTATTTTGATGTGACATTAAACATGGCTTATATAGTAAAAAGTTGTAGCGACTACTCCTCTGAAACTACTATACAAATTTTCATAGTCGCTCTTAGGTAGGGTAACTCACCTTTAAGTTGAAATTGCCCGACTCGGACATTAATTGATGGTTGAATATCTTCCTCAACTGGAAATGGTCACAAAAATGTTACTATATGAAAGGGAGGCAATCCAATGATTTCTTTTTATAAAATCATCTATTGATTTCCCACGTTATAGTCTGACTCAAGGGCAATTATGAATGAATGAATGTCTTTATTTATATAGGGTGACCCAATTCGCCAACACTTATCTCCCTTGGGGTTCTCTGTAAAGTCATACATATACAATGCAAAACATCAAAACAAAAACAGTGATATTTCCTTTAAATTATTGTGCACACATACAAATATACATGCACACACACACACATGGACAACCATGTACACATTCATTCTTATGTACATATATACACATAATTATATATATGGTTTGAGGTGGTGGCTTGCGCAGTAAAGTGGCACACAGTACACGAGATGTCATTAATTATCTAAAACTGCAATACATAACAATATGTTAAACAATTATTACATTATGATTGTGTTTTCAGCCATTTAACACAGTTAGATGTATTTTTTTAAAGAAGTATATACTCCAAAGTATGAAGGAATGCGTTTCCATAAAATTGTTCCAGAGTAAGACATACTCCCTTTAAACAACCTTTACATGTTCGACTTCAGGACATGTCTAAATTTTCCTGCCCTAAGATGAACACAGAAGTCTGGATCCAGTACCTGAACATTTGACACCAGAAACATCTAAAATATGTAATTTTTGTTATAATTTATATACATGAAGACAAACACAGACAATTTCTTTAAGTGACATTATGGCAACAAGCCAGCAATTTTTATGACTCCCTGTTGAAGTTGCAAAAAATGTCCGTCTCTAGGGCGATTTTGGCAAGTGCAAATGTGCTTGTACTGCTATACAGTTGAAGTCGAATGATGATACATTAAACACCGAGGAAGCTACCAGAAGGATTCAGCAAGCTGGAGGATGAACATAAATAGACAGAGATGCTGAGAACCAGTGACCCGTCTTAACTCGGGCAAATTACCCTATGCATGAAAAAAGATGCGCATAAACAGCTGAAGGAAATGTCCAGTTACAATTGAATTGTTTCATGGCGCACCAGCACAAAAAGGTAACATAGGCTCCCAACACACTCCAAACCCATCCTTCACTAACCGCAACACAGGAATATGCAAAATTAGCCTTTTAGCTTCTCGTCTGCAGAACTGCAGTTGTTCTTTTGATGCTGGAGATGTTTATTTTTCTGCCACCACACATCTGGCTTCCTGAAATTCCTGAAATTTCACACGGGGATCATGTGATGAACATTTGAATGAGAGTGACAAAATGAAGACAACACCAGTTCAATTTTTTTGTGTGGTTCCCGGGTAAGAATAGGGCCAAGGTTTTGTCGATTCCTTACCCAATTGTTGGGCCAGTAAGTAGAATATTGGGTTGCCAGTCAGATAAAATCTACACCCCCCCCCTCACCCCCTCACCCCCCCCCCCCCCCCCCCCCCCCCCCCCCCCCCCCCCACCGAATTCTTGTTTTTTTGTCTTGAATCTTGTCGTGTTCATTAAAGGTCTTCATCATCATCCCGGTCTTGTTTCAGGTGCTACATGTGTGGTGGCAAAAAAAATGTCGTGTTTACAACAGAAGTTGCAACAACTCTGCAGTTCCGCAGGTTAGAAGGTTCTAGACTCCTTCTGCAGTTTATCTTTATGTATATTGGAGAGTGAGACTGGAATGTTCATTCCTGTTGGTGCCATATAACCTTTAAGTGTTAGTGTGCCATGAAACACAATTCAACATTACCAATTTAAAGGAATAGGCAATGACCCTGTTCTTGCCACCAAATGGGCAAGTCAAGTTAGAACATTCTTTAGGTTAGAACACAATTCACAACAAAATAACAAGACCATGGTCTGAGGGTGTCTTGCCCACCGCATCAAACGGCATATGAAATATTCTATTAGATTTGTGCTTAAATGATGTCCACCAAAGACAACACTTGACCAAGTATCAAACGTCAAATAAAAGCGAGGTAATCATAAGAAGTTAAGTTACTAAGGTTATATGGTTTAACCAGGGTGTAGTTTTGCGAAAATAACGCAAAATATGACCTTGACCTTGGTATTTTTTGTCATTCAGCAATGTCCACCAATGCCAACAATACATATGACCAAGTATCAAAGACATAAAGTGAGGCAATCGCATAAAGTTAACTGAGGTTAAGTTACCTAACCAAGGTTAAGTTTGGGAAAATAACGCAAGATATGACCTTGGCCTTGGTAATTTTTGTTGTTCAGTAATGTCCACATATGCCAACAATACATATGACCAAATATCAAACAAAGAAATTAAAGTTATCAGAAAAAGTTAACTGAGGTTAACTTACCTAACCAAACTGATGTTTAGTGTAAATAATGCAAAACATGACCTTTACCTAGGTATTTTTTGGCGTTCAGCAATGTCCACCAATGCCAACAATACATATGACCAAGTATCAAAGACAATAAGTGAGGCAATTGTATAAAGTTGACTGAGGTTAAGTTACCTAACCAAGGTTAAGTTTGGGGAAAATAAGCAAAATATGACCTTGACCTTGGTATTTTTTGTGTCGGTCAGTGATGTCCTAACCGAGGTTAAGTTACCTAACCAAGGTTAAGTTTTGGGAAAATAACGCAAAATATGACCTTGACCTTGGTAATTTTGGCGTGATGTCCCTTGATCCAAGAAAGCATCCGACAAAGTTTCAGAAAAATTCGAGGAGCGGTTGTTGAGATATAGCTGATTTAAAATGCAGACTCCGCCAACGGAAAAGTGACTGCTCTGTCTCGCTATCTACTTTCGTGGGCGAGACAAAAAGTAATATTGAATAATATATTTTCACTTCTTTATATTTCATTTCTTGAATGTACATCGATTACTTACTAGTTGAAACAGAAGTGTTCACACATCAGTGATTCAGAGACGATCAATTCTTGCATTAAATTCAGTTGAAGTGACTGAAGTTAGGCTAATTGTGTCATTTAAAGAAACTAACAGGCCAACTAACGTCAAATTACACTACAAAACCTTTTATCAAAACTCTATCCAGGTGTTCAGGTCATATAATAATGTGTATGTGCCAAATTTAAGTATAAGTTTATTCACTAGTTCTAAAAAAAAAAGTGATTGGTATTACGAGTTGATACTATTCGACGCGATCCAGTTTTGGTGCTTGGCCTGGATGGTAGAAGCTTTTTATATTGTGTGCTTAGAGTTTGGATTCTCAAACTATGCAAATGTTATATACTGAAAGGAAGAAGAAACGCAACATGGGAATTTCCACTATATATTGTATATACTGCACACTTAATTCCATATATTTTTTGTTCCAAGGAAATCCCAGGATTTTTTGTAAAAAAAAAAGTTGCAGGACACAACTGTGATGTTGTAGACGTTTTAATCACAGTACATATTGAAACAAGAAATTCATAAATGTTGGAAGTTCCTCTTCGAACAATTGAGCCAGTTCAGTACAGTATTTAACGTAAAGAGTTTGCAAAATTGCTCACATGCTTGAGCCAAATGCGTACTCTGTCAATAATGAAACTTCTGTGTTACCTGTTGTTTTATCTTTTTTCCGAAAGAAAAGATCTTGCGTAGCCATGTACCATTCGATCAACAGCAGCATATTGTACATACAATATATAGCGGAAATTTCCATGTCACGCTTCTTTTTCCTTTCTGTATATATACCTTGTTGTCATTAGGTTTGGAAACGGAGTACACCTGTTGTAAAATTTGCCTGTTGATGGTGGGACAGGGACTTTAAGCTGTGACCAAATACTAGTCCAGTTATGGTTGGAGGATAAATTCATAACGAACGAACAGAGTAACAAATGAATACTTTACTGTGTCACAAAATAGCACAAAAGCAAATTTACCTACAAAGTTATCACAAAATAGTCGCTTATTATATTAAAATAAGACTTATAATAAACGTAAATATATTTTCGCATATATATTATGGCCAACACTGAAAAAAGAAATATATGCAAACTTAACAATATTGTAATATTCTACTCCTTTATAAGTTGGAGTAAGGTAAAGAACTGAATAATGCTTTTAGCCGAAACAACAAACTTTTGTGTTGTTTAAATACAAAGCAAGCAATAGGTTCAATGAATTTTGAGATGTCAACTGCAAATGTCAATGAAAGACCATAGTAAAATGTTTAATTTGATGTTATCACCATATTCAGGTTAAGGACACTCTTTCTCCCATGTGCTACAAGTAATAGACAGAGTCTGGCCTCAATGTGCATTTCCACCATTTTCGAATGGTGGGGGCATACAAATGGGAGAAAAAAACACCCCGTTATAGACTATACAGAGGATCCTTCATTTCAGTCAGGGGCCTCAACAGAGCCTTTACATTTGACAGAGCCTCATCCCCGACTGGGACTCGACTTGGCTGAAATACTGACACCCCTGGGTGACATTTCGTAATCCTACAATTCATAATGAATTATGTTTCTATTATCTTTTACAAGGCAAGTTAATAACATATTACAAGCAACATCAGAACAACAACACTCACCAGGCTTTAACGCCACAACGCAATTTACAATATTATGAAATAAGTACTACAAATTAACAAATTAACAAACCCCCTATTTTCTCTAATAACCTGCCATGATCAACTCTTTAACCCATCTACTCTAATGGTAAATCTGCCATTTTAAAGAAAAAAAAATCAATGAGCTTTTGATCAAAGCCATTCTTCTACCAAATAACTGGTACTCTGACACTAGTTGTAAATTCAATAATCGATTGTTGCTAGAATAACTTTGTATTGAAAATAAGGGAGATTTACTACAAAAATATAAATAAAACATTTGTGAGCACTTCGTGTTGACCTAAATTGTCACTTCAGGTAGCCTAGCATCAAGCTTTAATACAATTTTTTTGAATTGAATTAGATTTTACAGTGCAACAATGCAAAAAGGTTATATGGCGCCAACAAGAATATGCTGCAAGTTGTGTTGTCAACACTCCATTTTTAGCTGGAGCCACAATCATTATTTTCTGCCACCACTCAAGCAGCACCTGAAATAATACTGGGAACAAGACAAAATGAACATGATTTTGGGACGGACGAAGCCCAATCCTATAACCCCCTACGGTCCTTCGCCTGGCTGGGGACAAACATTTGTAAGAAAGAGAAATGCAGATAAAAGAAAGTCTGAAATAAGTCATTTTTAGAGAGTTTTACAGATACAATTGATGCAGGCTAGGTAACAAAAATGACAAAATAACTGAATGGTGTTTTACAACCCTGTAACAGTTTAGGTCATATCCGGTTGAAATGGGGAATGGTGATGAATTGAATTGGGGTTTTAAGGCGCACCAACACATGAAAGGTTATATGGCACCTAACAGGAATGAACATGCCAGGCTCATCCTCCATGTACATCGAGATAAAATATGGAGAACGGGCCTAGAACCTTCTCACCCTGAACTGCAGAGTTGCTGCAAATTCTATTGTAGACATTCCATTTACGCTGGAGCCACGTTATAGTTTTTCTGCCACTGCTCTAGTGATGTGAGCGCGATGGCGCCTGAAACAATGCAGGGGTCATGATGAAGACCTTTAATGAGCATGAACAAAAAATGATAAAATGAACATGAATTTAGGGGTTCTACCCCTCTGCCTACCCCTCCAACGGGATCCGCAGTGGCCCTATTCTTTGCCCCGTAACCAAACGGGGCCACCGGAACCACACGGGGCGAATGGTGATGAGCAAACCATGACAATAATGGAGATGAGGACGATTACTGGATATCAAGTTGTTGATCCTCATTCAATTAAAAACCATGATATTCCATTTCCAGGCCACATTGGGCGAGTACTTTCTCCCATTGTGACAACAGTTGGCTAGTTCTTTGTCCCGTTGCCAACTGGGGCTGGGCAAAAGAACTACGGCCAAACATGTGAGATTCCTGTTACAAGCTTCAAAAAGTAGGATGGTAGGCATTTTATTTTTATATTATTACATTTAATAGTACAGTGCTTTGGGGAGTATAGAATCATTGGTAGTAAAGAATCAGTTTCTGTTTAAATTCAATTTTCTCAGCTCATATATTTTAGATTATTTTAAAACTTTCCAGGCTTGAAGATATATCATATAAGCATACATTTATTCAACAGTGAAATTGTTTGGGACATTTTTCCATGCAAAATATGTCACTATGTGCAACACCTCTCAGGAAAAATGATTCTATACTACCGGAATGAAGTGTGTTTTTGAAACGAAAAATTCATACTGTCACAATAAACTCAGAAATAAATATTTGCTGTTTTAACAAATGTTAGGGACAAAAGTCAAAATGCAATCATCAGTTAAGGTAACTTGTTGAAGTTTGGCACTTTTAAGGATAAAATGAAATTATGTAAATATTGGTGCAAAAACGTCTATTAAAAAATTACAGTTTCAGGACAATAATTTTAGAAATTTTGCTATCATACAACTAAAAGGGTAAATCTAAATCAGAAATTAAATAAACATTTTCCTTTCATTTTAAAATTAAACGTTTAACCCAAGTGATTCTATACCCCCCAAAGCACTGTACATCTACACCAAGTTCTTATTTCCTGCACTTTATGTCACTGGTCCATTATAACACTAACATGTGAAATGCTGAAACCTTAAATGGGTGGGAAATGTTTAGGATCAGTCCCAAAAAGAAGGGACGGGCTGGTTTCCGGAACCTCGCACATACATTTGTTTGGCCAAATCATTAGTTATACAAAATATTGCACCTTAAACCCACTACCAACAGATACATTATCAAGCAGTTTAACAAGAGATTTATCACATGCAGATTGATAAGAACCAATGAGATCGTAACATTTGTTATATACTATTTAATAGGATTTGTGGGGCAACTAACCGATGGCGCCTTTGACCTTAGCCCTGTAGGTTAGAGCGTCGTCTACTATTTGTCTACTGACTGAAGGTTCATGGTTCTAGCCCCATACAAGGCAAAAATATTTAGACCATTTTATGTTAAACTGTTTAAAAAATATACGAAACTATTACGGAATAAGTCTAATTGGTTCCTACCATTCTGCATGTGAATACTCAGATAAAAATGACATGCAAGTTATTTTACCAATTTCAGAGCAAAATATATTAAAATGCAGAGTTAATGATTATTGACGTTAATTTATACTGATCATGTTACATTCAATCCAATTATTTTTTTGGTATTACATATAAAGTATCAAACATATGATAATATATGTATAATTATTACATTTCTATGAGGATTTCTCAGTGAAAGAATTTGCGTAATCCCTAAATAATAACTAAAACTCCGAAGTCCGAACATAAGATAACTAACTGATGTCGAGTCAAGACGTCAATAAAGTGTTGCTGACATCAACGTCATCCGCCAATAACATTCAATAAAGGGAATAATTTCGGTTTAAATCATACATAAACTGATTTAAAGTGTAATAAATAGATTATTTAACTGCTGAATCGATTATAGGGAAACTGATTTCAGCAGTTAAAAAATCTCTATATATATAATTTCAAACTTGTTTATTGTCGGGACTATGCCAATCTCCAATATTCCAAGGTTTTGTCGAGTCCTTACCCAATTGTTGGGCCAGTAAGTCGAATATTGGGTCGAAGACCTGACAATGTTTTTTGAAAATGAACTGAATTGGATTTTATAGTTGCACCAACAGCTAAGGTCATATGGCAACTTTCCATCTACCATAGGGGGAGGAAGACCCCAGGTGCTCCTCTGGGCAATTTTCGTGCATGGCAGGCACCTGCGTAGAACCACTGATGTTCTGCAAGACAGCTGGATAGCTTCCTTACATAAAGATTCATGCTGCGGTTTCCAAAATGAGATTACGGCTTGTATCTCCTGGACACCAGAGTATCGGGCCCCCACAGCTGACCCAGTCTGATAGTTGATTTTGCATGTAATGTAAAATATGGGTACTAGCTCTTAAAGGGAATGTAGCGACACAGCCAAACCATGTTTTACTTGGGAGTTTTGAAAAACTTGAATACGGGTGGAAGAATTATCAAAATCGGATGATAAACAAAGAAGATATGATAATTCTTTCACCTTTTCCCAAATTTTTCATAACTCTCAATAATAGAGCTTGTTTGGCTGTGCCGCTACATTCCCTTTAGTCAACTTAAGCAGACCCAGTTTGAGTTAATCAAGAAGACTTTAAACAAAACCTAAACTAATTAATAATAATATACACACTAATTGTCAAATTTTAACAACAGTACAACATTTCAAAAATCATAAAATAATCGGTAACAGTTTGTTTTTAAAATGTTATATAAACTTTATTACCACAACCCTTGTTTATGCAACAAACAATCCTGCTTTTCACTCAGAATTCTTTTAAAATCAAGAATCTTTCTATGCTTTTATAGTGAAAATTAGGTTCTACAAGCACTTAATAACACAAAATATAGTACAAAATAACAGAATTCATGACGGGGAAATAACTTTTAGTAAAAGTCTTATTGAAAATCTATGTTGAAGTTATTCAAATTATACAATTTCGTTCTTATTTTACACACAATTTTTACTTTAGGAGAACACATTATTTACAATTATGCAATTTAAGTGATTTTTTGCCAATAACTATCAAAACTATGAAGAGAAAAAACTCACAATAATTTGAAAAAATAACATTTCAGTCTGAATAGGGCAGTTAGAAAGGAACAAAACAAGACACTTTTGTAGAACGTTGGGTTTGTTTTGAACAGACCCAAGATTGTCGTGTGTTAATTTAGAATGAAATAATTTAAAATCCAACAAAACTGAAACTAATAAATGAATTAGTTTAAAATCTTAACTCAATAAAATATGTTGAACAGACTAGAAAATGTCACCATTGCTCGAAGTCAATACAGTTATACATTGGCTCACACCCGAGACCACACATCCAGGACTATGCACAAGACAATACACATATATCATATTAAATGAAAAAGTAGCAATATTCCTGCTCTTTCCTTTACCATAGTTCCACCAATAAAAGCGCCTCCCCTAACAGAAGTGCCCCCACCCACCCCCACACCATTTTAAAATACATTTTTCGAAATTTAGTATTCAAAAATAAAAATAAATAATAATCACAATTTGATAAATTTTCTATGTTTTGTATAACCCAATATTTTTTTATAAGAGCATGCCCTTTGCAGTTTTCATAGTGCCCATTCGCTACTATTAGTGTAAATACGAAAGTCAACAGGCCAGAAACTGCAACGTATACTCATACATCTACCTCTTATGTGTCAATGAGCCTTAACACTTAACCCCCTACATATATATAATGGACTGTTCTTTCTTTGAATTAAGACCATTGCATTGATGTGACAAAGGGGTGTTTTGGGGAAAATGACTGATCAGCAGCCAGACATTGTAAATCCATTGAGTAACTCGCAGGCTGATATGGGTTTACAATGGTCGCAAGGCTATTATAGACATGCTTAGCAGGTTAACGGTTAATAATGGGCCTTCAAACATTTTTTACAGTGCAACATATAAATCACAACACTAAACACGTAATATAGCATTGCTTAAACAAAACCAGAGGCCCAGATGGGTCTGAATGGCTCGCCTGGTAGTTACAGTACCAGTTGACTGTATGATGGTTAAACATGAATGGTATATTGTTCATCAGTAGATTTCAAGTTGCTTTAAGCATAAGTAGGTTTGAAATTTAAGGATCAGGGCCTTTCATTTGAATTATTATCCATGTCAATAAGACATGATTTTGTTTTTCAAAAAAGTGTAGCAGAGCCATTTTTTCACACAGGGATTTCATTTGATAGACAACTTCAAGGGTAACTAGTCATTTCTGAAAAAAAACAGCTGTTAAAATCTGTACTAAGCTTTTTCATTATAAGATTTTTGTCACAAGAAACCCCTGGGGACTGAGCCACTCCTCCCTCACCCCTATATATTCCCGTCATACATCATCCTGATGGGGCCATTTCATACGCTGAATACATCATGGGAGCTAAACAGTATAAGGCGGCAATTATTTATAACACAATTAATGACAACAAATATAAATTGGGAAAACACAATTAAATAAGTATATTGTTTAGTAAATAGCTTTCCTATTTAATCCGAAAGCCTTTCCACCACACCCACTTCCCGGGGCCAACTTTTGTATTTTTAAAAAGGAAAAAGGTTTTATTTCTAATCGAAAACGAAGATTTTCAGGCAGAGTATCGGTACAAAACTGTTGGTCCTGAAAATCAAACTCTTTTTTTTTGTAAATTCAGCACCAACACACCATAGGGCGAAAATAGAGAAAACATTATGGTGGTGAAATGAAACTGATGTGGTAGAAGCAAACAGCATATGGCACACAGTCTCAATAGATGCACTTACAATGATCTATATAGTGACTGTGTATTAACGAGTTGGATATAATGATAGGATATGAGGCTCTGTCGAGTATCCTATCTTTTTATCCAACGAGTTTATTAGAGTCAATAATACACAGTCATGAATGTAAGATTCTTTTGATCACATAATACACCTACAACAGGATAGTTTCATTTATTATTGTCAATTTACCTTGTATATAGTGGCAATTTGTAAGGAAAATCATGATGTCATCTTGTTGTTTTCACAATGTCAGTTACATTACTTGGCTGAAACGGGTTCACACTACAAATACGACACCTTAAACCAAATTTAACATTACTAACATGCATTTTATAAAGTAAGATTTCTAATAATGATAAAGACTTAAGGTGTCAACCTATCGTATGATATACCATGCAAACAATTGGGACTAAATGTTTTACTGTACACAGTGATTTGTTCCTCATTTGCATCTATAGTACATTATTACGACAAATAGTCATGACCTTATACACTCCCAGAAGCCATTTTTTATTAAAATACAACCTTGCTTGCTTTATTAATTATGTTTGTTTAAATGTTGTTGTTTTTACGTAATCTTTAGCTTGTTAGGCCATATGAAGGTCAATTTGTTGTGGTAGAGGCAGACCACCCCATTTTTCCTGGGTAGAACCAGTACTGTGCACCTCCTGCCATCCGTAAGGATCGACACTTTCTCACTTTGCAAGTCGCATTAAATTAGGGATTCGAACTCGCCGATAGAGGCAAGGAAGTTTTAGCCACAGCGTCTTTTCTATCCTGATCACAAAGACGAGCTACTGCTTATTAATTACAAACTATTCATTCATTGGTTTCATTGTTATCATGCTCTTCCAAACATACTCACGGCAGCCCACTGTTCGGATACGGAATACTTTGGTAAAGCATTTATTACCAGTGGTGCCGAGTTGTACCTTTATAGTGGTACCAGTGGAGCCGAGTGTACCGATACATTGGTACCATTGGTGCCAAGTTGTACCGATATATTGGTATATATACAAACTTAAGCAAAATAATACATAATGGTTTAACTTGTTTTGTAGTAGTAAACATTGGTCAAATCATCTAGTGCCGATAGTTTTGGAATGTTTCCTTTTTATTTTGAGGCATGCTTCAGAATGAGGCTTCATGTTGATTTGTTCTCATTATTGTTCTATTGCTGTTTTTGATGAGAAAACTGTTACTGTGGGACAGGGCATGCTTGTTTCAGATTCTCCGCTGGCTGCGCACACAGGATGTCGAACATCTTCATGGTCATTTCGCACACACCCAAGCCTGCCCCTGCCCGCGGAAGCTCCATGTGAATTAAAGCTTTCCAGCTGAAACAAGAAGTTACGGGATTATAAGTATGACAGTATATGACAACGTAACATCAGAGTAATCTCAAAACATTCATACTTTTGGTTAATTTGGTTACTTACAAACCATCTTTTACAGTAGCTTCGACTTATTATATATATATCAGTACAACTGTCAAAGGTCAAGGTCGCCATGGCCTTGTATGGTGCATTATTACAACGATCCATATTGCAATCTTCTGAAATCCTCATGAAAAACAACTCTCATAGTTTGGTTCTTGAGAGTTATGCTCCCTTATGTGTAACCTTGTGAAATTGCAAACAAAATGGATGACAAATTCTTAAAACTCTTAAAAGTTACAGAATTTTAATGCAATGTTTACACCTTTTACCTTTAACCCGCTAAGCACGACTATAATAGCCTTTGCGTTCATTGTAAACCCAGATCAACCTGCGAGTAACTTTTGTAAAATAAATGGAATGGTCTTAATTCAAAGAAAGAACAGTCCATTATATATATGTAGCGGGTTAAGGGTTAATTAGTCATTACTACCTTAAATAATACTAGATTGCAACTGGGCATGTCAAGCATGTAGTTGTACCAGAAACCATGATACTTTGTTTGGCAAGAAGTAGATACAGCGTAGTTAAATGTCCGATCGATGACAGAAACACACTGATACAGTTTTGTTTCAATTCCTGGGCTTTGTAAAAGAATAATTTCACTCGCTCGTTAGGCTCGTGAATTTATTGTTTTCAACTGAACTCCAAAAATGTGATACAATATACGATAATTCAACATAAATGACGTTTTATTTCTGAAATATAGAAACACTAGCAATGATGAGATTTAGAAAGCATATAATGTTTAATAATTGCAATATGCTAACATTCTACTATTAAGACTAGTTGGGTTCTAGTTGCTAACTAATATCGTTTTTCTATTCGTTTTTGACCACCATGTGCTTTCAACTGGTACAAGAAATGCGAGTGCACATTTTGTGTGTAAATTACATCATCAATTTGTATTGTCCGTCTGCTTAATGAATACTTCAAAACAGCAAAAGACAAACAATAATATCGGCAGAACTGATGGCTGTTTCCCAAATTGGATGACTTGTTTCAATGAAGTTTTATCAGCTTAAGACAGAGTTATGATTTCTTATGGTTCTTGTGCTCTGCCCTTCATTGCCCTCTATCATTGTGTGAAGTTTCATTCCAGTCACATTTGTAGTTTTCAAGTTATGCTCCGGGCAAGTATAAGTATAACGTTATAAAGAGCTATAACTCCAATTTGATATATTCTCCACCGAAAAAATGTCAGAGAGCATAAAAAATGGAATTGAATCGAGTGAATGCTTTGGAAAATTTCCCTTACGCTCATTCATCTACTGATTAACTTTAAAAATGTCATTAAATGTCTCCCATTAAAGGCAAAATTACAAACATTTAAAGAAACTAACCCGCCAAATAATGACAAAATTACACAAAAAAACGTTTATCGAAACTCTGTCTGGGTGTTTAGGTAATAAAATGATGTAGATGTATCAATTAAAGGTATAGGTTTATTCACAGGTTCATAAAATACCTTATTAAATATGCGTGAAATGAATTACGAGTTGGTAACTCTTAATTTAACTCTTAATTTGGGGTCTGACATCTCTGATTAAAGCCGTTTATTTTGTGTCTATATAACTTGGGTTCTCAACATATGTAAGTTATATATATACCTCATCACCAGTAGTTTAAGAAATGGTGTACATCTGTTGTAAAACTTGCCTGTTGATGGCGGGCTGGCTACTTTAAATCTTTCTGTGATATAGTGATGACATAATTTTTGTCTTTCATAAGCCATTAACAAGTTGTATTTCATCTTTTCTGCCTTTAAAAGTACAATTCCTCCTGCATTGACAGCCCGGGTGAACTTACTTCAAGATTTGCTTACAAATGAAGGTAAGAGAATGCTGCTTCTTGGACAAAGCTAGAGCAAATAGAGCAGTCGAAAATCAATGCCACTTATCAGGGGTAACACTAATGGAGGTAAAAACATTAGTTTGATCAATAGTAGTTCTTGTTGCTGTTTGGATATTTTGTTTCATTCAACATCTTGTGAATATTTTAAAAGAATAATATTTGACTGAATTATATAGCCAAGTGGTCAAAAACTGAGAGGTCAAGGATACTTGAAAAAGAATCACAAAATAAACAATCATGCATTTCAAAAATGAACACAGATTTGTAGACAATCGCAACAACAAACTGCATGCAGGCAAACTGAAAATCTACAATATTTGGAAAACATATTGTGCAATGAAGGAGATTAAACAAAAGACCATATAGTCGATTTTTCTTTTGCAGCTTAAATATTTTGCAAATCTGCCAGTTCCTGGTGGAGTTACAGAATTAAAACAAGCAAAATAATAGCAATGTTTACAACTTCAAAGGTTTCCAATTTCAGAAAGAAGTTTCTGGATGATATCTCCAAGATTAACTTTGTGCCCAAATCCCAAACTATATCTACTGCCAATAATATCCCACTGTATGGTACAGTACTATCATGACAAGCAGAAAACAGGTAGGTATACAAGGTGTGCACGGCACGTGAAGTCTACACATTCACAGGTAGGTATACAAGGCTTGCATGGCACGTGATAGTCTACATGTTCACAGGTAGGTATACAAGGCTTGCATGGCACGTGAGTCTACACTTTCACAGGTAGGTGATATCCAAGACTTATATGGCACAGGTAGGTGATATCAAAGACTTACATGGCATGTGAAAGTCTACACTTTCACAGATAGGTGATATCCAAGACTTACATGGCATGTGGCAGTCTACATGTTTACAGGTAGGTATACAAGGCTTGCATGGCACGTGAGTCTACACGTTCACAGGTAGGTGATATCAAAGACTTATATGGCACAGGTAGGTGATATCAAAGACTTATATGGCACAGGTAGGTGATATCAAAGACTTACATGGCAGGTGAAAGTCTACACATTCACGGGTAGGTGATATCCAAGACTTACGTGGCACGTGAAAGTCTACACATTCACGGGTAGGTGATATCCAAGACTTACGTGGCACGTGAAAGTCTACACTTTCACGGGTAGGTGATATCCAAGACTTACATGGCACGTGAAAGTCTTCACTTTTTTTTGTGTTTTATTAATGTTTCTGATTTTGTAGGAAGTTGAACCTAATTTCAGACCAATAAATATCGAGAGAAATATCCATGTGAAGTTTCATGGAAATCAGCACACCGAGTAGTTTTGGAGGAGTAATAGTGGTATGCACCATCTAATGGATGGACGATACAACACTGCTAAAAAAACTGCCTTTTCGACCAGTACAGCTCGAGGACTGAAAGCGAAACTATGCTAACTACATAAAAAGAATTCAGTTTCACGTTCAGCCCTCAAACTAATGGATACATTGGTCTTACCCACATACTGGATCCTATGATACACCATGTATAGATACCTATTTTCTGTAGTTTTAAATGTAACAAAAGAAAAACAATAGAAACATAAAACAACATTCAGTCGAGCAGGAACGTATCTCAGAAATCACTACCTGCTCCACCAGTGTTTGTGAAGTAATTTAGTTCCGAGCTATCGGGGATTAGGGACACGGGGCCAGGCAGAAGAACCACACCAGCCCCTGCCCTTGATATTTCGATACTTGCTTCACGGTTCCATCTACAAGATATAATGTGAGATCATATATAAGGGTGCATAATGTGCCACTGAAAAATAAGAAATAAGGGATAAACAACCGTAATACTATAAGCAGTATTATCAGTTCTGATTTATCGAGGATTAGGAACATGGGGCCAGGTTGAAGAACCATACAAGCCGCTGATATCAGATATTAGGGATAAAAATGGCACATCGGTTATCAAAAATAAACGATCGATTGAATTGGATTTTATAGTCGCACCAACAGCTAAGGTCATATGGCGACTTTCCAGCTTCCATTGGTGGAGAAAGACCCCAGGTGCCCCTCCGAGCAATTTTCGTGCACAGGCGGGCACCTGGGTAGAACCACCGACGTTCCGCAAGCCAGCTGGATAGCTTCCTCACATAAAGATTCCTAGGCCCCTGAGGGATCAAACCTACAACGGTGAGGGGCAAGTGATTTCAAGTCAGAGACGTTAACCACTCGGCCATGGACGCCCCCAAAAATAAACGAAAAAAGGCTGGAAATAAGATTATCAGAGATTAGGAATTATGGCTGGAAATAAGATTATCAGAGATTAGGAATAATGGCTGGAAATAAGATTATCAGAGATTAGGGATAAAGGTTATCAGGAGTTACGGACATAAGGCTTGAAATAGGGTTTTAGTATCAGGAATAAGGGACAAAATGCTGGTAAAAAAATAGTATCAGGAATTCGGGATAAAAAGCTCGAAAATAGAATCAGCCGACGTCTGCTTTTCATAATTGATGACAGCTTCAGTATCCACTCATATCTGTAAAAAAATATTATTACATAACAGAATTTTTTTATTTAAAGGGGCACAAAGCAATCTTGCTTTTTTAAAAACTTGAGGTGTCCCTTAGTTTATCTGTGTAACTTCCATATTTTCAATCATTAATTTTAATTATAAGAATAGTTCAAAGCAAATTTTTATTGCATATTTAATACCAATTGTTGATTATATTGCAACAATAATATATTTAAACCTATGGTAGCATAACGAGGAACAATTGAGAAATAATTATTTAATATATGCAAGCAGGTTTAAAGTCTAAATTTAAGTCTAAAGTCTGGATTAATAAATCGAGATGTTAATTTTAATTCTTCATAAAAACTTCAAGATCCAAGTGTGTCCCTTTAAGGCAGACCTATCCTCCGACCTTTTCTGATTGTTCACCTGGCTGATCTAAGGTATCAATAGAAACTGAATATAAACCGATAGAATATAAATAAATTATGTTAGATAATTAGGCCAGTGTTTTTTGTTTTTTTTTGGTTCTCAGATATTTTCATAAAATGTTCCACAGGAGGAAAAAAAAAAGAGAAAAAGAATTGGAAGTCTGAAACATATTAGGTATGTACCTTGAAATGCTGTTATGTTGTAAAACATAAAATTTACCTTATCAAACCTATATACAAACATGATCTTCTGATTTAACAATGATTTTTTAAGCATGATTACAAGGTTGTTTAAAATGCAGACCAAAATATACATACCAGATACTTTTTTCACCAAACTGATTTTTTTCTTTTTCATTTTTACAAAAAGGATCTGAAAATCGAAAAAAACAAACAAACTCTGGCCTAACTGTAGTGTATTGACGTTCTTCACCTTGGTGCCAATCCTGATGTCTGGATCGGTCACTGATATAATAAATATAAATTATAAACACAAAATTTACACATCAATTAAATACAACTGGAAACATATGGCTATGGAAACGGTTAATATAACTTGATGTATATGGATATAAGTAGGGTTTGCTATTGAAATATTGTGTTTTGTGTTTCAAAGAATCTGCTGACATGTCTGTATTTTTTAATATTTTTTTTTATATAATTCATGTTATAAGGAATACCTCTAAGTATGAATATACAGTTCTCAATTTATTTAATTTGACATTGAGTTTACAACATAAGTGCCTTACGTATCGGAATGTGGGTCATAGGATTCTACGGAGTTGAGATAGTTAGTGCCGTCATGTCCGCCAACAGCGTACAACTTCCCTCCAAGGGTCGCCACACCTACCCCTCCGCGTGGACACGACAGTACGGACACGGATGTCCATTTCCCCGTCCTAGGGTCGAATCTTTCGCAGGTGTCCAGGGAGGCATTGTCATCAAAACCACCTGGTGAAATATAAGCATTATTTAAAGTTCTCCGGCCATGTTTTGTTTCATGAACACGTTTATGTTTTATTTAAATCGAAATCAATACACAACAATATATATTTACAATTCACACATTGCAATATCTGTGAAAAGCGAGAATAATATTTTATTTGATGACGTAGAAAACTTTGAACAGGTAAATTAATCCACAGGTAACTGTATTATCAATTATCTGGCAATAGTTGTGCAGCTACCTGTATACAATTTAGATTTACCTCATTTCCCTGTGCAGTCACGCAGTGGTAAAGGTAGTATCTACGTCATGCAAATAATACTTATTTTTACATACAACTTAGTAGCGGTTTTAGATATATGTTTCTCTCCGGGACTATCAAGAAATGTTCATATGATGTTTACGAGTTGAATTTGTTAATTGATAATACTACAAAAAGGGTGGCCATTCATCTTTAATATATTTTGATGATTAATCTAAGGATTATTACACTATGCAGTGATGTAATGACTTTTTTTAAATGGATAGCAGGCAAGTTTTACCTTATCTTTTGTTTTGTACCATAGCTCTAATGATTTTCCGTTGTTCTTGCTTACAATATAATTTTCATAAACCGGAAGATCTGAGCCTAAACTATGCTATAAATGCCGGTATATTTCAGCCGTGCTATATATGACAGATTCGGTACTACTCAATTTTCGTACGCACTTGTTATGTTTACACACAACCTGTCAATCAAAACGACTAAACCATTACCAAAACAGCACTCCTTGACAGTGCATTTGCCCAATAATATACAAAGGCGATTGGCTGCAATAATCAAAACATGGGTCATGCTCATGCCACGTGATAATGCTACTTCTTCATTGGATCGAGCTATGTTTACTGAAAACTGCAACGCCCTAAAACTTCTTGCACGCGCGTACTTGGATAATGGCTATGGTACAAAACATTTATTGCATATTTTTCTCGTATGTGATTTATACTGCACTCTCGGGGAAGCAGTATAAATCGCATATACTCGAAAAATTATGCTAATACTTAGTCAATTAATTGGCAAATAATGTAAAAATACTGCGATTAACAGGGTGGCCACAGAAATCTCAAAATAAAATTCCCTGATATTTCACTGACTTTTTCCCTGACTCAGCATTGGAGTTCCCTGATAAAGATATGAAGATTTACTGCCTCCATTCTTCCCTTATAGCCATACCTACACCTTTTTAAAAGTTTCTTTATTTTGTAATCCAACTATGACAATGATTACCATATAATTGATGTATTAATATGGAAATCATTTTCATAGGGGAAAAAATCTTCTTTTTTTTTTCTGCCAGAAGAGTGTCAATTACATGTTCAACGTAAATTTTTGTATTAGTTTATGCAAAGATAAAATTCCCTGACTTTTCGTTGATTTTTTGCATTTTTCAAATCCCCCGATTTTTCCCTGTAGGGAGTATATTTTCTCCGTATTCCCTGTTTTCCAGAGTGAGTGACCACCCTGGATAAACCATGCATTGTTCACAAGTTACTGCTATTCAAGTCAATTCAGTATTTTTTACATAAAATAATGGAAAAAGGAATTATCTCACTTGATTATCAAACATTTTAACATAATGAAAACATCACTTAAGCTATTCAATTATGCTGTCAGTTGTTCATATAATTCAATATACTTCTCAAAGTTTCTCAATGCCTCACTTAACATTTATAATTTATCCATCAAAAATGTGTCAATGAGTTTTCCCCAAATGCACTTTTACATAAATAACAAACAGCACTGAACACAAGACCCAAATTTGACATGTGCCTTTCATAAGAAACTAAAACATGTGCCTTTCATAAGAAATTAAAACATGTGCCTAAGAAATTAAAACATGTGCCTTTCATAAGAAATTAAAACATGTGCCTTTCATATGAAATTAAAACATGTGCCTTTTATATGAAATTAAAAACACATCCCAAACCTTGTTCATTTTGCATAGGAAATCATGCGTTTTAATTAATTTTAATTAATTTAAAAAAATTAAATCAGAATTGCTTCACATCAATTATGATGAATTTTCAATTGCATAATGGCATGAAATTGTGTGCATTTTCATCTCCTTCTGTGAGAGATGTCTCTATGTAGGATGTCACAATCCTATTTCATTTTATAGGTATCAAGGTTAGGGTGTATGGTTAGCTCTTGTACATTTTGATCTATATGGTCAGTTTTAACTCAGTGAATACCTGTCACCATGTACACGTATGGACGCACAATACTCCATTGTATGCAGACAGAAATTGTATTGACAAATATTTATATGATGTGTTTGGCTCGGAGATGGAGCATGTGTTCGTCTGTCCGTATGCTATGTTCAGGCCCAAATGAACAGAGATCTAGATATAACTATATTACATTTATGTAGTGGATTATACATAATGTTGTTATTCTGCATGTTTAAATTGTACCCTATGAATAGCGCAATTAGTTAAACTGTTAAATTGGTTAAATGTAATTTATTAGATCAATGGTACGGAGTAAATACCATGTAAATACATCATAATTTACTAGCATTGTACGGAGTATGAGTGTTCTCATTTAAATATATATGTGTTGGGTCACACAGAGTGTAAGTAATATTTATTGTGACATATTACTGTATGGAATATTTAAATTTTATGAATATAGATACCGGGGGGAAGCTGTTGGGGCTACAACGTTGGTCGATAATGTACGGTGGGAGTATTGGTACAGAACGGCGATCGAGTTGGAAGTGTACTGAGGTGAGAGCACAGTGCCAGATTTGGGCGACGGTGGTATATAAACCAGAGAGTTACGACGTTGTACCCAGTGGCGGACCTACTGCTCGCCAACTACGGATGGGCCTATGAACGCATATGTATAACGCGTGTTGAGGACCAGTGCGTTTTGTATCGTGATATTCTGCGGTGGACAGGTTCAGTTATTGTTATAAACGATAAACAAACTTTGTTTGGTTGCTAAGTGCACCAACATAATAACCATAGTTCAAGTCTAACCTGTTGACATGGTTTTATATTTGTGTATTAACTACAGTATTTTAGTAAATGTTTTATATAAGTTGTTAATACTTTGTCAGTATTAACGTCATTTACTGCGTCCAATATTCTGGTTGATTATGCTATCTTAGCCAGGGCAATCACGATGACCGTGACATAGGTCAAGGAGTAGATTCCGTTCATTAATGGTTTGATACTATAGATTTTAGTCTTGTTTTAGATTTCCTTAAAGAAATCAGACTTTATAAATCAATAAAATATTTTCCTATATATATTAACTTGTTTATAGGCCCATTGGCGGGCATTTGTTGATTTACATATATACATAGTTTATATTGCTACCATATCATCCCTTGTTTGTAGATAGTTTTATCTTTATACGTTTACATTATATTTAATTACAACTTCATTCCTTCATGTTTTTGCACGCAATATGACCTATTTATGTGTCAACGTGCCTTAAAACACCATTCATTCATTCTTTAATGGTATGTTAAATCTGGAAAGCAGTTTACATAACATGTGATGTAAACCCACCAACAGCATAAATACATCCATCCAGGACGCCGACACCGGCCCCCGCTCTACGGCTACCCATACTGGCCACTGTGGTCCACTTGTTCACATACGGGTCGTAACATTCACACTTGTTGAGAGATGAAGTGCCATCGTTGCCTCCAATGGCATATAAGCGACCCTGCAATGTATAGTGTATATTTGTTTGGCATATAAGCGACCCTGCAATGTATAGCATATATTTGTTGGCAAACATATTCTAAGCAATTGCTAATTTACTGACAAATGCTTAACATAATAAATTGTCTATATCAGGCATATACAAACCAAATTTGAGTCTGCAATCTGTTAAAAAGTTTTTTTTTTTTCTAGATCTGGTGAAAATTAGATAAGCAGGATAAACTGAAAACATGCCAGACAAATAATTACGTCTCTTGCATACATGGTAAAGATGGGCTTATAAAGCAAGTATATGATTAAATATATTAACAAAAAAAAACACCTTCAAAGCTGCAACACCAACGCCACCCCGTGGTAGATTCATACTGGCCACCTGTGTCCAGGTATTGACGGAGGGGTCGTAGCGCTCCACTGTGTCAAAGCAAGTTTTGTCATCTAGTCCTCCCACCGCATATATGGCACCACCCAGGCAGGCTAGCCCTAGACCCCGTCTAAAGAGAGAAGTCAGTTTATAATGTTACAGTGACACAGCAATCTTGATTTTTAAAAACTCGCGGCGTCCCATATTTCTACACAACTTGCATATATTTTTTTTTCATATTACTAACTGTTGATTATATTGCACAAATTATATATTTAAACCTATGGTAGACTAGAGACAATTGAAAAAAGAGTTTAATTATATGCAAGCAGGTAGAAAGTCAAACTGATACTGGGTTAATAAATTGAGATGCTGATTTTAATTATTGAACAAGTAAAGAACATCAACATTGCAGTGTGTCCCTTTGCTTTATTCTCACCAGAAATTATTTTAAAAGCAAGAATCTTTCTATAAGCATATTTAATTTCAAAATAACAGATTTCCAAAGAGAGAAATTACTCTAGCTAAAAGTTTACACTTTTTATGCTTAATGCTTCAGTACTGCAAGTTCTGCAAGTCTTTTGTCACAGATCTGGAACACCTCTAAACACTAGAAAATTCTATATCTTGTTTATTCATTAGCATATTCATTCACAGCCAAAACAACTTCTGTTTTTATAAAATTATGTTGCCCTGAGCAGATCTATATCAGGAAATTTCTCACATGTATTAATTTCAAGTGAACTACAAATTAAAACTCATGCAAAAGGTGAAAAAACAAGGCTAACCCCTGACCTTTAAGTTTTTAATATGCTTTTTTCAAATTTAAACATACAATTTAACTAGATTGTTGTTTTTTTCTCCGTATTTAACAGTCCATAAACAAGTAATGTTATTTTATATTTTTTTCCAGGTGAAGAGAGAGGATATAGTGTTTTTACTAAACAATAAAAAACACAAAAACAAAAGATGTAGACCGTTTCTTCGATTGAATGACAAATGGGTTCTAATCTCCTTAGTTGATGCAACTTCTGCTTGGAATTGAATTGAATTTTATAGTCGCACAAACAGCTAAGGTCATATGGCGACTTTCCATCTTCCATTGGTGGAGGAAAACCTCAGGTGCCCTAATGTAGAAATTTTCGTGCACCTGGGTAGAGCCACCGATGTTCTGCAAGCCAGCTGGATAGCTTCCTCAAATAAATAAAGATTCCTGGTCCCATGAGGGCTCGAACCCGCAACGGTGAGGAGCACGTTATTTAAAGTCAAAGACTAAGCACTTGGACATTGGACGCCCCAACTTCCGCTTGGACTCAAAATGGTTGTTTTCACTAATATTTTTCTGTATTTTGTCTACATATTGCCAATCCAATCCAACTCCTCACAAACCATCCCAGATTATCACAGTTTACTGGTAGTGCTCTACATAACTATGTGGGTGGGGCACGATAACAACAGAAACAACTTTTCATCTTAAAGAAGAAGTTTTGTAAACAACATTCAGTAATCGACTATGCCTTGCCTATATATGACTTTTTTTCCTTAAAACTTTTGATAACGTAAAGGGACACACAGCAATATTGATTTTTTTTAAAACGTGTGGCTTTCCTTCACTACATAATTAGTATATTTGTAAATTACTAATAATAATTATGTAAATAATTCAAAGCAATTTGTTTTTTATATCACTTATTGTTGTTTATACTGTACCAATCATATTTTAACCTATTGGTAGAATATCAAAGTAAAAACATACATTGGTTGGGGCGCTTGTTTCAGCCAAAGGTTTTTCTGCAGTAACTCGAGCAATTTAAATAATACGTACATCAGTTATATATCATTAGAACTGGCATTTTTAGTGGTAAATAAAACTACTTTACTTTTGAAAATCAGTTGAGAAATAAATATTTTACAGTCAAAATGATTTTTTGATGGGGCTTTTCCTATGTAAATTCCTTGTTGGCAAAAAATTACAAAATGTCAAATAACTTCAGTAAAACTTGATATTTGGTTATTAAACTTTCAGGGTGTCTTAATGTACTAATATCCAACAATGTAAAACTATTTTTGAATAAAAAATCTAAAAAAATATATTTTTCGAATTTTTCATGCAGCAGAATTTTGCATTGAAAATGACCCATCAAAATCAACTTTCGCACATGAAATTTTTATTTCTCAACCGATTTTGAAAAGTAAAGTATTTTTATTTACCACTAATAATGTCTGTTCCACTGATATATAACTTATATAGGTAGGAGATTAATTTTATCTTAAAAGTCCAAAAACCCTTTGGCTGAAATAAGCGCCCCAAACAATAGTCCTTTGATTACCAATATTAAGGTATATCCCAGCAGGTTCAAAGCAAAAATGAAACCGGATTAATAAATCTAGGTGCTAATTTTAATGCCGGATAACTAATCCAAGATTCCGGTGTGTTCCTTTAAATTCTGTTTGACACAGAGAATATATATATATATACATGTATCATTTCCAAAATCTGCTAAAGCGTATAGTGCCTGTGATCATGTAACTGAAGTTTGCATTATGATTAATAAATTAAAAAGCATGTTGCAACAAGGTTAGATTTTCTCAAAATAGTGCATGAACATGTTAATTTGTTAACTAATCTAAAGCAGAATAAAGGAGGTAGAAACATGAAGATCCTAAATCATTTTACTGGTAGTTTTAAAAAGACAATTTCAATCGGTTTTACATAGTTCCACTCATCAAAACAAATCACGACAATGGCCCATTTTAGTTGAACAATGAAGTTTCAAAAATTTGAAAGCAAGAAGATTTTAGTTGTTTAGGTTTTGTGTGTAAAATCCATTAAAAATACTTTAAGTTTGCCCTGTGCCCCTTTTGAAGACTATAACAGCCAATGGATGGCATTCTTATCAAAACATGGACATTTAGTGCATTTTAAAATATGGCAAATTAATTATTTTTTTCACTGATATTTTTAAATAGAAAATAAACAGCAAGACAAGGATTAGAATGTTCAACTGGTTAAACTGGTTCTAAAAATGTAACACTTTAGAGGAAGCAATGTATGCATTATAGCCAAGACAAACACCACTGCAAACTGCAAAGCAGTATCAGAGATGCAAAGCAGAATCAGAGAAGCAAAACATATCTTTATATTTCCTTAAATATTCAACTCTAATATAACTATTGAAGCAAACAAATTCATCCAACTTATGAACCATTGCTGGCCAGGGCATGACCTCGAATTTGGTGAACAACACACAGTCTATGCACACATCAAGTTTCATCGTTACTGACCAGACATAAAATATGCATGAACTAGACATTAAACTTTGGTTCACGCCACCACTTTGTCCATTAGCGAAACATAAACACATAATGTTGAATCCAATTATCTGAGTTTTGGAGTTAATTGGAATCTGAATAAGAAATGGACATTATTAGAGTATACAGTCAGTAAAATGTAACTACCACCTTGGCACGAGAGTTACACATATATGCTGGTTTTTGAACTCGTCCGAGCTTTCACTGATATCAACAAGCTGGTAAAGTTTGAAACAGATCGAATGAAAAAGAATGAATAAGAAAATCTAATGACCTTGACACATGACCTTGAACATGTGACCATGAATTTGATGTGGAACAAACATATATACACTCTGTGTTGTATCTCATTACCTCAAGCTGTTTATGTGTTATGGACCAGACAATAAAACTTCATGACTGACCTGTGAACTTGACCTTGAACTTACGACCCCATCTTTTTCTTGAAAACTTTGCTTAATCAAAGGCAATAATTCATGTTGATTTTGTGCATTATCAAACTTATCCAAGATCTTATTTAAACATGCCTGCAAATCAATCTTGGTAAAAAATCAGAAGCCGTTTACCAATTATGGCGTAAACAAGGTTTGATATTATCAAGGGCAACAACTCTGTCAAGCATGTGTTGATTTTGCTCAAACTCAATTGAAACAAACAACAAATGCATTTGCAAGTACAAACTAATTATATAATAATTCATGTTTTCTTATTATTTTAAACTATCTTTCCCTAGGGAAGAGCCTTTTTAGATAGACAGCCAGGCAGTAAAGAGAAGCATTAATTTTAATATGCCAAATATTAAAGCATAAATCAGTTATCACGTTAAGCGCATGTATACTATCACCATAGTTACATGGTATCATGTGATGGATACAGTTTCTACCACCTTAGTCTACATGGTACCTCATACCTTCCCATCTTTGTAGGCATTTTCACATTTCTACAAACACACGCTATTATTGCTTCAATCAATTAACTTCAAACAATTTATTTAAAGGGACACATGGCAATCTTGATTTTTTAAAAACTTTTGTATTTGTTCAATCATTAATGTTAATTATAAGAATTGTATTAAGCCATTTGTTTTTGCATATTATTAATTTTTGATATTATTTCACCAGTATTAATATTAAACTTAAAGTATAATAAGACAAAATAGTGAATACTTAAAATCTGATTTATTTAAAAGTAACCAGGGTAAAAGTAACAAGAGCATTGCCTGCGGGTGCCTGTTCCTGGACCTTGACCAAAATTATAAGTTCAAAAAGGGGCATAACTGTTGCAAAATGCATAAAAGAGTTATGAAACTTGATTTGCTTTGTGATGTTATGATGTAGAGTAACTATGCAAAGTTTCAAAGCTGTAGCTTAATAGTTACTAAAAAAAGTGAACATTAATGCAAAACTTAAGCAAAATTCCAAGTTCAAAAAGGGGCATAACCTTTGCAAACTGCACAACAGTGTTATGAAACTTGATTTGCTGTGTGATGTTATGATGTAGAACAACTATGCAAAGTTTCAAAGCTGTAGCCAGGAGCGTAGCCAGGCATACTCCTGTAAGCCCGGGCGTACTCTAGAAAATCGAATGTGAAAAAATCAAAGTGCTTATTTTTTAAAATCAGCAATAAAAATTGAATGAGGTAGGGGGTGAGGCACTATTTTTAAAAACACACTAAGAGTTACTGAAAAAAGTGGACCTTAACGCAAAACTTAACCAAGATTCACGCAGGCAACGACGCAGACGCCAATCAAGTCATGGCAATAACTCCTCTCGTTCTTTCAAAACCGGACAAGCTAAAAATGATACTGGATATATAAATCGAGACACCCATTTCATAAATTGTTTGAGTACTTGATATTTGAAAGTTATGTTCAGTTTCTTATTTTATTATGCAACTAATAATCCCAAAATATATGCACAATCTAGACTGTCTTAGCGACCCCATGGTAAAAATGACTCCCTGTGTTATATTTCCCATGGATGCATTTTACTATATAATTGGCCTGTATTAACAACTCTGACGAAAGACGATCGGACAGCTAAAGAAGACAGACTACTTACACACCCGTCTTCAATGTAACTGTAGACACTATTGCTATGGAACACGTCACACAGGCAGGCAGAAGGATGTAGACAGACAGACAGACAGACATACATACAGAGGGAAAGGCAGACTGGCAGACAGAGAAGGATGCAGACAGACAGACGGAAGGTCAAACTTCCTCATGGTTGATACCTTAAGTGGTTTTTTCTTTGTTTATGATTAAAGGAATGACCACTTAAAGATCAACAGGCTTAATTAAGTGGTTAAGGAATAAAATGTATTGAATTTCTTTGTGTTAAAGTTCTCCGGCCATGTTTTGTTTCATGAACAAGTTTATGTTTATTTAAATCAAAATCAATACACAACTGTTACAATAGACTGATAGATATTAACAATTCAAGTATATGTATTTATCAATTATCTGGCAATAGTTGTACAGCTGTACAATTCAGAATTACCGCATTTCCGCGTGCAGTCTCGCAGTGGTAAAAGTAGTATCTACGTCCTGCAAATAATACTTATTTTAACATATGACTTAGTAGCGTTTTACATATATGTTTCTCTCTGGGACTATCAAGAAAATTTATTATGATGTTTAAGAGTTAAATTTGTTAATTGATAATAATACAAAATGGGTGGCCATTCATCTTTAAGCCAACCTCCAACCACCTAAGGTAGTAAACGTGAGCTCGGATGGAAAGATGGACAGATAGGCAGAAGTATGCAGACTGAACAACGATCAGGCTGACTGACATACAGACGAAAGGACAAATGGATATGCTCCTACTTACACCCCTGTCTTGAGAGTCACCATGGACGCTACCTTTCTCCACTTTGCTGTACTGGGATCAAACACTTCCGCACTACTCAGATGTCGGGTACCGTTATGACCACCTACCGCATAGATCTGGCCTGGAACACATCATAGTTTGTATTATTCTTCATGTAGACCTTTCGCCAGTTGTTAATCAATATTCATTTTAACCAGTTAAATCAATATGATACCTCCGACAAACAGCAGCACGTGCAACTTGATTATAATACAACCTTTTGTCAATATACTCAGACATCAACAATGGGGCGGAGATATCTAAGTACTAGCGTTAGATCAATTACACCCACAATCTAAGGTTAGAAGCACATTTTGTTTGTGTGGTATCTTTACTATTTATAAAAAATAAAATTATCTTCAGATTTTCCAGGTTGCATTTTTTTTTTATTATATAGTATCCTGCTGTTATAGGGTTCTGGCAATGCAATCATTAATTTTATTACAGTGGACAACACTGTCACATGATATATTTCAAACTCAAACCAGTTCCACTAGAACTGAAAATTATTCAATACATCAAAAAAAATACCCGAAACAATATAAATCTTAATCGATCTTGGTTTTTATATCTGAAACAAACTGGTGGGTACCCACTATGCCTGTCTGGCCAACTATGTCTGTCTGGCCAACTATGCCTGTCTGGCCAACTATGTCATATGTTTTCGATGATCTTCTTAATTTGTATGTAAGTACAATTTTGATCAAAACTAGATTTTGTAAGATATCTTTAATACAACAGTTCTGATATAATACAGGAACGTTTTCCTATATGTAAACGAGTTACACAGGGAGACAGTTTTTGATCCCATTTTATGTTTGTTCCGAGTCATAAAAGCAACGTTCAGGCTTCTGCAACATGTATTGCATTGACCGTATTTAACAAAATGGCTAAAACTTATCAAAAATGCATAAAACGCACTTTACTAATTCTTTGTGATACTGTACATACAATATTCTGAAGACAAACAGGCATAAGAGTTGATATCTTGTGCGTAACTTTTGTTCACTGTTGGACAGTAGAGTTTGAACATTTTAGTCATGTGACCCTTGTACTGAAAATGGTTAAAAATCAGACGAAATGAACATTTTTCAAATCAGACAGTGATGCATTACACCAGTAATAATAAGTTATTTGGAGGGACATTGTGGGATTAGTGTATCCAACATTATTAAAGTTGACAGTAAAGCTAATTACATTTAAATATGGTGCAGCATTGTTGACATTTACACAAATTTATATTAAATACTAACCTTGGATGATAAAACAAATCATATCATCATCTGTACGTATGGTACGTGTTATTAAAATATATAAAATGCATGTATTTAAGTTAACAAAGAGGAAGAAAGTTTTACCGTCAAGACAGCAGACTCCGACGTGTCGTCTTCGTGTGTGCATCTCGGTGACCTGGTACCAGCGATCCTTCATGGGATGGTAACACTCGATTGTCTTGTAGGGATCCCCTGACGCACCTCTTCCCCCAACACAAAACAACACACCTGAATAGGAAAAACAGGAACATTGTTTTCTAAGGCTCTCCAACACTTTATAAATGCTATTTTAGAGCAGTTTCCACAGAAATTGAGAGGAAATCGAGGGGGAATCCTCCATGGGTATCACCATGGATGCTATGCACTTGGGATTCATCTTTCTCCACTTTTCTGTACTGGGATCAAACATTTCTACACCACTCAGACGTCTGATACCATTATTAACGCTTAACCCGCTAAGCACGACTATAATAGCCTTTGCGTCCATTGTAAACCCAGATCAGCTCGGGCTGATCAGGGTTTACAATGTCTGGCTGCTGATCAGTCATTTCCCCCAAAACACCCCTTTGTCAAATAAATGGAATGGTCTTAAATCAAAGAAATACCAGTCCATTATATATATGTAGCGGGTTAAGGGTTGAACGACTACTTGCGCCACTTGGCACGCTCTCATTATAGAACATATTTCTTTGGCACTTTTACATGCCCAAAGGGTAAGACTCCAGCTAATGAGACCAAACAACACTTTGATGAACCTGTCATTTAAAACAGGTGCTTGGTTAGGCATATGAGACTTTTTATATAAAGGTAACGTGAGTATGATGCTTGGCATGATACAGGTACGCTTCATGCTAGTCTAAAATGAAAATGAGACTTTTTACAGAAGTTCGAGGCTGGTAACATCTGTAAATGAATTAATTTGAAGTAGTAACTACTATTCATTCATGTACCATCATAAAACTGGAAGCACCTGTTACTCTAATCTGAGCTGTCTCTGACCTTACCAGCCCTTTTTACGATTTTGATATTTCATCTGGCGCTGTAATCCCCCCAGTTTCACTATAGAAGTTCCTCTGACCCTTAAAAGTCATACAAAAAAAAAAGAAAGGGTCAGAGGTTTGGATTACTGTTACTCAGGATGCAGCTCAAGAATTTTGAGCAATTCAGTCAGAACTAATCAGCAAGATTTTCACCAGATGATGATAATATACATGAAGCAAGTGGAAACAAAAATATGTTTTATATTCTTTGACTTTTTTTTTAATTTGAACAATCAGTCTATAACAGTAAACTGCTCCACTGCTTATTGTTAGAAGTACCCTAAATAACCTCCACCCAACTGCCCCTGCATGCATGAACGTCTTGTATCATATGTTTGTCTGCATAATAGTTTACTGAAAATATTCCTGTAAACAGCTTACATCTCATTATGGATTTAAATAAATGTATTGTATATATAATGTTCTTACCGGCATAGCTTTTCCTTGGCCTGTTTCTTTCACTGATCATCATATCAGCAACGAGATTTCCCAGGTACATTTGATAGTGCTTCGCCTCGTCCAGGTAATCTCGACAAGCCAGGTCACTGCGAATCAACTCATTCGTTGCGACTTTCTCCATCAGGTAACCTGTGTTGATCAGCGGCAACTTGACCTTTGACATCAGACCTGACAAGTGCTGCTTCCTGTTATCTTCGTCGAAATTCACCCACATCATGACCGCCTCGTACACATCAATCTCATTGGACACATTTAAATTACTCGCACTAATGATGGTATCCATCACTTTTACAGACATCGTTTTGAAGTCTGCAGTCTTCGACATGTCAAGAAAGTTTTCTGTGATGAAATCTAGCGTGTATTTGATCAACTCCTCTCGGTTGTGCTGCATGGCGAACACATGCACCTGAATACAGTTATCTGGATTAAGGTGCTCCTTCATGAAGTCTGAACACGCCCGAGCAATGTTCTCAACCTGCAGTATCGATGTTGCGTATAAAACATTTTGGACATTGTCGACTGTGAGCGCTATTTTTCCCGTGTAAGCATATTTTATAACATTTTGGAGTACATTTTCATCAATGTCTTGGATTTTAACGACATCTTGTTTACTCTCTGCCAGGGTGCCTGTAAACATAGCTTTGAAATAGCCGCTAATGCTCGCCAAAATCACACGATGGCATTTGATCGACTTGCTTCCACATTGGATTTCAACATCGCATAGCTCTCCACTGGACATGAAATTATACAGCGTCTTATGGGACTCCTCGAAGAAATGAGGAGCTTCGTATTCTATCCTGCTTTGTTCCCCAATGGAGGAGTCGTCACTTGAAGAATCTTGTGGGGAGACATCTGTCGCTGTTTTTCCTTCAGGTGATTGTGGGGTGGCTGGGAGATAGGCGTGCAAGCTGTCCACACGTTCTGGGATGGGAGGGGTACCAGACATTCTCTGTTTTCAATGGGAGTGTAATGGCATGTGTAGTTTTCAGCAGCTCGTCCGTAACTTTGTTTCAGGCCTGAAAAATGTAACAACTTATTATTATATATACATTTGGACACCTAATAAGGGACACTGTTAGATAAACTGAGTGAAAGAAATAATCCTAGTGGCCGACAACTGACAAATTGAGCAAACCCGGTTTGGAATCATATCCGGCACCATACATGTAAATAGCTTTTATAAATATTGATGACAATTTATGTGCAATTGTGCAATTAATGTATATAAATCCATCAAAACATAAAATTGAAAGTCACTGGTTGTAAATAATGCCATTTCTTATGATATTTTTTATAATTATTTCTTCCCAGTGCATGTGAGCAGAGGTCACACAGGAGTTATCAGTCCAATATGGCTTGTATATGGAAATTACATACTAGAGACAATACAGGGCTTCGATATTACTTATTAGCGCGTGGTTCAGTGGTAGAGCGCTGGACTTCAGGTCAAAAGGTTGTGGGTTCGATCCTCCCCATGGCCATGTTATTTATCCTTGAGCACGATAATTAATCCAAATTAGTACTGGTTCTACCCAGGAAAACATGCACGTAATCTTGGGGGTGTTGCAGTACAGTGCACTGGGTAGTAAAGGATCACTATGGTTAAAAGCGTAAATTTAAAACTAAAGAAAACTTTCAAGACAGTTTCTTACTAGATTCTTCTCTCCCAGCAATATGCTAACCAAAATTATTGTGAATTATGCCTTGTACTTGTGTTAGTAAACTGTTGAAAATCTGCATTTTGCCTGTTTACAAAATCAATGTCCCTAAACGTTTAAAACTCCAAATCATGGATCTTTTGATGATAAAAAAAAGATCTGTTCATTTTTTATTTCATTTTAACTGTATTGTTTTTTCATTTAAAAAAATCACATCCTTCAGCCAGTTCAGGCAGTAACAGTTCACTTTACTTGATAGGTGCTACATGTACACTAAGTTGGTAATTACTCAAGGAAATATGTGCCAAATCTTTGCGCTACTTTACAGTTGTATGTGTCATGGACTTCTTACAATCATTGATAATTAGCTTAGCTCCTCCTCTCTATCTGTCAATCATACATTGCAGGCTAATGCCTCTCATACCATGCTGGTCAGTTCCTATCTTTAGCTTGTGTAGTAAACATCATAACATAACTCCGTGTCTCTCGTTATTATACTATACAAGTATAAACACCCCCTCATTAATAATATATATCAGAAGATATCACATGGTGTCAGAGTAAAAGTGACTGATTAGATTATATTCGATCACTGGAATAGTAAAAGCGACTGATTGGATTATATTCGATCATTGGAATATTAAAAGTGACTGATTGGATTATATTCGATCACTGGAATATTAAAAGTGACTGATTGGATTATATTCGATCATTGGAATATTATAGTGACTGATTGAATGAGATGCGAAAATAACTGGATTATATTCAGTGAAAATTAAAATGGCACAGGAATTTAAACCTCCGGAACCTCTTGCTTTTGGCGGAAATGCTAATCTTGCGGAAGACTTCAAGAGATGGCAACAAAAATTCGACTATTACCTAATTGCCAGTGGTAAAAATGAGAAGGATAAAAAAGTGCAGGTTGCGGTACTTCTTACTTGCATTGGAGATGATGGCCTTGAGATATATTTAATAACTTTACCTGGGAAAGCGATGATGACAAACAAGACATTGCAAAAGTACAAAAAAAGTTTAGTGAATACTGCGAACCAAGGAAAAACACTGTGATTGAACGGTATAAATTTTGGAATATTAAACAAAATGACATGTCAATCGATGAATTCATCAATGAACTCAAAACAAAGTCTAAAAACTGCAATTTCAGAGAACAACGAGATCTTATGATCAGGGACAGAATCATATTTGGCATTGGGGATGAACGGCTAAGAGAAAGGCTCCTAAGAGACTCTGAAAGTCCAGATTTAAACCGTGTCGTCGACCTATGCAGAGCAGCAGAGTGCAACAAGAATCAAATGAAAGAGATAAAAAATGATCAGAAAATAGATGTTGTACAAAAAGGAACTCACTACAGAAATCAAGCTAGAAAGCCGGCACAAACTTATAGTGCGACGAGCAAACAGCAGCATCGCCCCACAAGCTATAATTATATGCACACAAAGCAGCAGCAGCCTATGGTGAACTGTAATAAATGTGGTGAGAAACATAACAAATCAGCGTGTCCTGCTTACGGAAAGAAATGCAACACGTGTAATCGCTTAAATCATTTCTCAAAGGTGTGCTTCTACAATAAAGAAAGAGCAGTAAATCATGCAGAATTGCAAGACTCGTCGTCAGATTGTGAGTTTGCAGGAGAACTGAAAATAGCAGCCATGAACGAGGATAAAGGATGGTATTCCTTAGTCCAAATGGGTGACACAGTTGTAAAATTTAAGCTAGACACTGGTGCAGAGGCAAATATCATTCCACAAACTCTCTTCAACAAATTAAAAAATGCCAGTTTGAGAAAGACAACAACTAAACTATCAACATTCTCAAACTCTACAATTATGCCACTTGGGAAAAGAACAGTCAATTGCCAGCTACTGAAGGAAAACAGTGAACAACAAAGCTTAGACTTTTATGTAATGGACTTCCAATGCACACCGTTACTAGGGCTTAAAGCTTGTCAGACACTTCAACTAGTGTCAAAAGTAGACTCAATTGATCAACAGTACATTTTAGAAACTGTCTTAAGTGATTATGGCTACTTATTCCAAGGACTTGGCAAATTCGAAGGCAAATACCATATTGAAATTGATAAGAGCGTGCCGCCTGTGGTGAATGCGCCGTGAAACGTACCGTACACAATTTTGCCTAAACTAAAAAAAACACTAGATGATTTGGTTGAAGATGGTATATTAATACCTGTACAGGAAGCGACAGATTGGGTCAACAGCATTGTAGTGACCGAAAAGAAAAATGGCGATTTAAGAATATGTATAGACCCTCGTGACTTGAATAAGGCAGTCAAAAGGCATCACTTCAAGATTCCAACACTCAAAGATGTTACGTCACAACTGAGTGGGAAGGAAGTGTTCACAATCTTAGATGAAAAAGACGGATACTCGATGAAGAAAGCTCGTACTTATGTACCTTTCAAACGCCTTTTGGTCGTTATAGATATACACGTCTACCATTTGGACTGAAATCCAGCAGTGAAGTCTTTCAACTGAAAAACACTGAGACATTTGGTGACATTGAAGGTGTATTTATGATAGCAGATGACATGATAATCGCCGCAGAAGATGAAAAATGTCACGACGAAATTCTGCACAAAATACTGAAAAGGGCTGAACAGAAGAATATTAAGTTCAACAAGGACAAAATTCAGTTCGAAGTCAACTCAGTAAAATACATGGGAAATATCATCAGCAAAGAAGGACTGAGGCCTGACCCAGATAAAATAAAAGCTATACTGGAAATGCCATCCCCTGAGGATAAAGCAGGTGTACAACGCCTCCTGGGGACAGTGAACTTTCTTGCACAATACATGATCAATATGTCTGAAATTACCGCGCCTCTCAGAAACTTGCTATGCAAGGACAATCGTTTTATATGGGAACATGAACAAAAGAAGTCATTAGAACAAATAAAAACAAAAGCCAGAGCCTGTGAGTCTATGTACTGGCCAGGAAGGAAACATGACATTGAAAAAGCCTGTTCCACATGTGCAACAAGTATAAAAGGCAAAATCAAAAAGAGCCCCTGAAGCAGCACGAAATACCACAAAGACCATTTCAGAAAGTAGGTGTCGACATATTTGAGTACAGAAACAAAGACTATGTCTTATGTGTGGACTATTTCAGTAAATTTGTGGAAATTAGAAAACTAAACGGGAAAAATGCCAAATCAGTACAAACGATGCTGTTAGCATTTTTTGCTGTGCACAGCATTCCTGAGGAAGTTATTGCAGACAATATGCCGTTTAACAGCAGGGAGTTTAAACACTTTGCAAAAAAAAATAACTTCAGAATAACCACAAGTAGCCCGACACACAGTCAAAGCAACGGCATGGCAGAACGATTGACTCAAACCGTGAAGAAATTGCTTAAAAATGCATATGAAAATGGCAAAGACGAAAGCATCGCGCTTCTGGAATACAGAAATATGCCAGTCACAGGTTGTGACTACTCTCCAGCACAACTGTTGTTCAACCGAAGATTTCGGGATAAAATACCGACAAATTCAGCACTACTTGAACCATAAGTGCCAAAAGATGCTCACCAACAATTACTCAAATGCCAGGAGAAACAAAAGTTCTTCTATGATAAAAGGACAAAATTCTTGAAACCCCTGCAGGATGGTGATTCAGTAGGCTACTGGAAAAACAAAGTGTGGGAACCTGCAGTCATTGATAGTAAACATTCCACACCAAGGTCGTATAACATTACAACAGAAAATGGCTTTAACCTCAGACATAACATCAGAGAAAACATCAGAGCCAACACCTGTGGTGATCATGGACGATGATTACAATGACCCGTCCACTAATGATCATGGAATAACAACCAGCCAACAGAGTCATAACTCAACTGATAACATTCAGCGACAGAACATTACGACAAGATCACTGCGTCCCAGAGATAATATCAGGAAACCAGCCAGATACAGGGATAGTGATTGTGTAGATCGATTATCATTTAATCTGATGGTAAAGATCAGATAATAAAGGGCTAATGTGCTAGTAACCTCTTAGTCCTGAAACTTGTATGTTTACAGAAAAACCTCAATAGGCAATTAATATCCAACTATTTCCTAAACATTAAGTATGATTAATGTAATCAGTTCTATATTAGATATGACTAGAGAACTTATTTGCAGTTTACAGTAAATTTCATATTTGCAAGTATTGGGGATTTCCTGCAAACAAGTCTATATATGTAAACTGTTCTTATATTAATTACAAGTTTAACATATTGTAAAAGTGACTTTAGACGATTCAGCGAGATTTAGTGATTAGCTAGTTTAATTAGTACTTGGAACTGCTGCAACATATCAACGCAATTTTGACACTGTGAAATAAATGTGAATACTTGAGTGTTTTGACATTGGAAAGTTCTGGCACTAAAGACATAAAACTGTGGTTAGATGTTTGTCTGACATGGTCAATTCCACGAAGCAAAGTTCAATTATCTTGATACCAATCTGTGAAGGGATATTCCTATCATTGCTGCCAAAACAACATTGACAGCTTAACAACATTCATTCTCCTTATGGACTACTCGGAGATTAATTAATCAAGGACATTTGTTTGTTATAAATCATTATTCTTTCAAGAAAGGGAGATTGACTTCTTACACTCATTGATAATTAGCTTAGCTCCTCCTCTCTATCTGTCAATCATACATTGCAGGCTAATGCCTCTCATACCATGCTGGTCAGTTCCTGTCTTTAGCTTGTGTAGTAAACATCATAACATAACTCCGTGTCTCTCGTTATTATACTATACAAGTATAAACACCCACTCATTAATAATATATATCAGAAGATATCACAGTATGCTTATATAATCAACCTTTAAATATGGAAAGTTTCATAAAAAATAAACGCATACGAGCTGAATAAATGATTCATGTAAACATAAACTGATCCGCTACTACCGCATGCACTGTATCTAGATGGAGATTGAAGGACCCTGATCTACTGTTTTATGTCGGTAAATAACTTTTCATGGATAATGTTATTTTGTTAAATGCTTATCCAACAATAAAAAAAGTTTGAATTGAATTGACAGGAAAATATATATAAATTTAAGGAGGCTGTTTACGTCTTCACAGAGAACCAACTGTCAAAAATCTATATCTCAGTATCTGTACAGTACAGGTTTTCGTCATAAATGACGATTACAACGCGGTAATACATCATTAAATCAATGCTCAGGACGCTACCTCTTCTGTTTGTTGTTATGCTGCAAGTTGCAGTACTGCAGGAACATTTGACAAATTATTTTGTTGCTTTTTTCCCAGTGAAAGCGTCTGTAAGATCGGACCGTAAATGATCACCCAAATGAAAAGAAAGTCCCCAAATTAAAGCAAGAAAGGAAATAATTTCAGAAACTTAGTAATACTCCTTTCTTATTTCATTTATGTTAAACTAGGGGGAGATTTTATAAATAAAGATTAATTTATAATTGATACTTTATACAATGGTGTGATCTTAAAATTAGTTTTAAAACTTGCACATAATGTCTGCTGGGAATAGGTAGTCTGTCTCTCATAGCTCTTACATTGTTTTTATTCTGTACCACACACAGGTATTCGACCCGTAATTTGGTCGTAATTTGGTCACTACTACCCCCAACCCACCTCTACTAGCACCCCACCCCACCAAATAACTGCAACCAAAACATCATTAAAAAGTCATTTGCGTGGGGTGGGGGTGGGGGTGGGGGCGAGGGGGTAGTAGAGGGAGGTGGGGGAACCAAAGAGAAGAAGCAAAAAATATCACTTGGCACCTTAACCTTTCCTTCTAACTTCGTTCTCTTTCAAAAAATCATTGATTTTGATGAGAATGCAATCGAAAGATTCATAATGAAGGCGATGAATAGTAAAATGGCGGGGGATCGAACCCACGACCTTTCGATCCTGGGTAGGATCAGAACAACAACAACAACATCAACAACAACTACAGAAGCAACAGGATACAGCCTTTTATTTAAAGTCCTATTCATACATATACATACAAACATTACTTATGACTAACATAAAGCAGTAACAAACCTAAGAACACAATATCATTATAAAAATCACAATAGCATGGAAAGGCACATACATGGTAAATTAGAGATGATAGGTATTACAATAGTTTGTACATATTTTACAGGTAAAACGACATTCAAATGGAGTCGATCCTTCAAAGAATATCCGAGACAGTTATTTTTAAGGATAAGTGAAAGATACTCACTGTTAAGCATATTACAGAAGATCACGATGGCAAAAAACTGAAAAGCAAAGTATATCAAAAGCCGACAATTAAGAAAGTGCTAAAACGTTTATCACCTCATATCAAACATGAAATTAACTGATCGACTCCATAGGATACATATATAAACCCATAAGATATATGATTCTCACAGCTAAATTGATTACAACGCCGTTGGTTGCGCATGAATTAAATAATTAATTAATTAACATAAATATATTATGTACTATTCTAAGTAGTAACTCGAAAGTTAGAAGATAATAAACAAAGCAGGATATAAAAGGCAGAATAATACATTTCTTAGTCGCCAAATGCGTAATAGGTCCTTCGTCATCAGTCCTGCATCATCAGTCCTGCCTGGCTACCATAGCGGCCCGTGGAAATTCACCCAACCAGCATAGCACCAAGAATCACAAGGAACGTAACAAACAATCGACTGGGAACGGTTTATAATAACAATTTGGAAAGCTTCGTTCTTTAAGATACCAAATCAGAAGCCTCAGCCACAGTGGCTGGTTACTATTCCAACTAAAAAAATTCTATAGGAAAAGCTAAATTTGAGGTCTAATCACTGCATAAAAGACGATGGCTGTCGAATTTCGGAGAGTGATTCTATCTGGTGCGAGAGGATGCGGGTGTCAGACACTCAGATGTCGGTATGTCCACAAGATCACTGATCTTAATGAGCATGGTAAGTTGGCTCTCTGTACACATTGACTGCAGGGTTTACCATTCAAGGTGCTCCAGCAAAGATCTAAGATGTAATACTGCTCGTGTTTCTATAGCGGTTGGTGAGGTGCCGTACCGCACGACTCTGGACCATCTATACTTTCTTGATTTGGTATTGATTGTGAATGCTCTATATGGTAGAACAGTATTCTGGAGCGGGTCTTCCTCTGGAGAAGTATACTGAAGACTGGTTCGTTTGAAGTCCTCAGGTGCCTTTTCAAAAATGCTATTGTACTGCTGGCTTTCTCGACTGTCTTCTCGGCTTCGCGCCTTGTATTAGGAGTATGTTGAAAATGGACCAAGCTACGCTGAAAACGGACCAACCTATGCCCCTGGTCTTTGTTATGAAACGCCCAATTATCCGTATTATTACATAGTAATCTAGGTTCATGAGATACTCCGTCAAACTCTTTGGAAACATCCAGGATGAGCAGTCCGAGACAGGAGTAGTTGTGAAACGCAGTTTCTGAGACAACCCTCACCAACGGGGTCTAACATGACCTGCTCATCCTGGATGTTTCCAAAGAGTTTGACGGAGTATCTCATGAACCTAGATTACTATGTAATAATACGGATAATTGGGCTTGTACTACGGGACGATAGTCAGGGCCAGCTGTGTACATAAGTAATATGTATGGGCTTAAATCCAGATCAGGTTTGTACATTAGATTCATGTATAGGGTTGTATTAAGGGAAATAGTCGGGGCCAGGTTTGTACATAATGTGTATGTATGGGCTTGTATAATGGAACAATAGTCAGGGTCAGGTTTGTACATAATACGTATGGGCTTTAATTAAGAGACACTATTCAGGTTCAGGTTTGTACATAAATCGTATATACGGGCTTTTATTAAGGGAAAATATCCACGGTCAGGTATTAGGTACATGCATGGGCTTGTATTAAGGGACAATATCCAGGGTCAAGTTTCTACATTTGCTTGTATGTCTGTCTGTATGTCTGTCTTTGTCTTTTTCTCTGTCCGTCTGTCTGTCTGTCTGTCTGTCTGTCTGTCTGTCCGTCCGTCCGTCTGTCTGCCTGGCCAGTCTGGCTCTCTGTCTGTCTGTCTGTCTGTCTGTCTGTCTGTCTAGCCTGTCTGGCTCTCTGCCTCGCCTGTCTGGGTCTCTGTCTGCCTCTCTGTCTAGCCTGTCTGTCTGGGTCTCTGTCTGTCTCTCTGTCTAGCCTGTCTGTCTGTCTGTCTGTCTGTCTGTCTGTCTGTCTGTATGTCTGTCTGTCTGTCTGGTCTGTCTGTCTGTCTGGCCTGTCTGGCTCTCTGTCTAGCCTGTCTGGCTCTCTGCCTCGCCTGTCTGTCTGTCTGGCCTGTCTGGCTATCTGTCTGGCTCTCTGTCTAGCCTGTCTGGCTCTCTGCCTCGCCTGTCTGGGTCTATGTCTGCCGCTCTGTCTAGCCTGTCTGTCTGTCTGTCTGTCTGTCTGTCTGGCTGTCTGGCTCTCTGTCTGTCTGGCCTGTCTGGCTCTCTGTCTGGCTCTCTGTCTAACCTGTCTGGTTCTCTGCCTCGCCTGTCTGTCTGTCTGGCCTGTCTGGTTCTCTGTCTAGCCTGTCTGGCTCTCTACCTCGCCTGTCTGGTCTCTGTCTGCCTTTCTGTCTAGCCTGTCTAGCCTGTCTGTCTGTCTGTCTGTCTGTCTGTCTGTCTGTCTGTCTGTCTGTCTATCTGTATGTCTGTCTGTCTGTCTGTCTGTCTGTCTGTCTGTCTGTCTGTCTGTCTGTCTGTCTGTCTGTCTGTCTGTCTGTCTGTCTGTCTGTCCTGTCTGTCTGTCTGTCTGTCTGTCTGGGTCTCTGTCTGGCCTGTCTGGGTATCTGTCTGCTTCTCTGTCTAGCCTGTCTGGCCTGTCTGTCTGGCCTGACAGACAGAGAGCCAGACAGGCCAGACAGACAGACAGACAGGCGAGGTAGAGAGCCAGACAGGCTAGACGGAGAGCCAGACAGGCCAGACAGACAGACAGGCGAGGCAGAGAACCAGACAGGCTAGACAGAGAGCCAGACAGAGAGCCAGACAGGCCTGTCTGTCTGTCTGTCTGTCTGGCTTGTCTGGATCTCTGTCTGTCTGGCCTGTCTGGCCTGTCTGGCTCTCTGTCTGGCTCTCTGTCTAGCCTGTCTGGTTCTCTGTCTCGCCTGTCTGTCTGTCTGTCTGGCCTGTCTGGCTCTCTGTCTGGCTCTCTGTCTAGCCTGTCTGGCTCTCTACCTCGCCTGTCTGTCTGTCTGTCTGTCTGTCTGTCTGGCCTGTCTGGCTCTCTGTCAGTCTGGCCTGTCTGGCTCTCTGTCTGGCTCTCTGTCTAGCCTGTCTGGTTCTCTGTCTCGCCTGTCTGTCTGTCTGGCCTGTCTGGCTCTCTGTCTGGCTCTCTGTCTAGCCTGTCTGGCTCTCTACCTGTCTGTCTGCCTGTCTGTCTGCCTGTCTGTCTGTCTGTCTGTCTGTCTGTCTGTCTGTCTGTCTGTCTGTCTGTCTGTCTGTCTGTCTGTCTGTCTGTCTGTCTGTCTGTCTGTCTGTCTGTCTGTCTGTCTGTCTGTCTGTCTGTCTGTCTGTCTGTCTGTCTGTCTGTCTGTCTGTCTGTCTGTCTGTCTGTCTGTCTGTCTGTCTGTCTGTCTGTCTGTCTGTCTGTCTGTCTGTCTGTCTGTCTGTCTGTCTGTCTGTCTGTCTGTCTGTCTGTCTGTCTGTCTGTCTGTCTGTCTGTCTGTCTGTCTGTCTGTCTGTCTGTCTGTCTGTCTGTCTGTCTGTCTGTCTGTCTGTCTGTCTGTCTGTCTGTCTGTCTGTCTGTCTGTCTGTCTGTCTGTCTGTCTGTCTGTCTGTCTGTCTGTCTGTCTGTCTGTCTGTCTGTCTGTCTGTCTGTCTGTCTGTCTGTCTGTCTGTCTGTCTGTCTGTCTGTCTGTCTGTCTGTCTGTCTGTCTGTCTGTCTGTCTGTCTGTCTGTCTGTCTGTCTGTCTGTCTGTCTGTCTGTCTGTCTGTCTGTCTGTCTGTCTGTCTGTCTGTCTGTCTGTCTGTCTGTCTGTCTGTCTGTCTGTCTGTCTGTCTGTCTGTCTGTCTGTCTGTCTGTCTGTCTGTCTGTCTGTCTGTCTGTCTGTCTGTCTGTCTGTCTGTCTGTCTGTCTGTCTGTCTGTCTGTCTGTCTGTCTGTCTGTCTGTCTGTCTGTCTGTCTGTCTGTCTGTCTGTCTGTTTCTCTGTCTGGCCTGTCTGGGTCTCTGTCTGGCTCTCAGTCTAGCCTGTCTGGTTCTCTGCCTCGCCTGTCTGTCTGTCTGGCCTGTCTGGCTCTCTGTCTAGCCTGTCTGGCTCTCTACCTCGCCTGTCTGTCTGTCTGTCTGTCTGTCTGTCTGTCTGGCCTGTCTGGCTCTCTGTCTGTCTGGCCTGTCTGGCCTGTCTGGCTCTCTGTCGGGCTCTCTGTCTAGCCAGTCTGGTTCTCTGCCTCGCCTGTCTGTCTGTCTGGCCTGTCTGGCTCTCTGTCTAGCCTGTCTGGCTCTCTACCTCGCCTGTCTGTCTGTCTGTCTGTCTGGCCTGTCTGGCTCTCTGTCTGTCTGGCCTGTCTGGTCTGTCTGGCTCTCTGTCTGGCTCTCTGTCTAGCCTGTCTGGTTCTCTGTCTCGCCTGTCTGTCTGTCTGGCCTGTCTGGCTCTCTGACTGGCTCTCTGTCTAGCCTGTCTGGCTCTCTACCTGTCTGTCTGTCTGTCTGTCTGTCTGTCTGTCTGTCTGGCATGTCTGGCCTGTCTGGCTCTCTGTCTGGCTCTCTGTCTAGCCTGTCTGGTTCTCTGTCTCGCCTGTCTGTCTGTCTCGCCTGTCTGGCTCTCTGTCTGGCTCTCTGTCTAGCCTGTCTGGCTCTCTACCTCGCCTGTCTGTCTGTCTGTATGTCTGTCTGTCTGGCCTGTCTGGCTCTCTGTCTGTCTGGTCTGTCTGGCCTGTCTGGCTCTCTGTCTGGCTCTCTGTCTAGCCTGTCTGGTTCTCTGCCTCGCCTGTCTGTCTGTCTGGCCTGTCTGGCTCTCTGTCTAGGCTGTCTGGCTCTCTACCTCGCCTGTCTGTCTGTCTGTCTGTCTGGCCTGTCTGGATCTCTGTCTGTCTGGCCTGTCTGGCCTGTCTGGCTCTCTGTCTGGCTCTCTGTCTAGCCTGTCTGGTTCTCTGTCTCGCCTGTCTGTCTGTCTGTCTGTCTGTCTGTCTGTCTGGCCTGTCTGGCTCTCTGTCAGTCTGGCCTGTCTGGCTCTCTGTCTGGCTCTCTGTCTAGCCTGTCTGGTTCTCTGTCTCGCCTGTCTGTCTGTCTGGCCTGTCTGGCTCTCTGTCTGGCTCTCTGTCTAGCCTGTCTGGCTCTCTACCTGTCTGTCTGCCTGTCTGTCTGCCTGTCTGTCTGTCTGTCTGTCTGTCTGTCTGTCTGTCTGTCTGTCTGTCTGTCTGTCTGTCTGTCTCTCCTGTCTGTCTGGGTCTCTGTCTGGCCTGTCTGGGTCTCTGTCTGCCTCTCTGTCTAGCCTGTCTGTCTGTCTGTCTGTCTGTCTGTCTGTCTGTCTGTCTGTCTGTCTGTCTGTCTGTCTGTCTGTCTGTCTGTCTGTCTGGCATGTCTGGCCTGTCTGGCTCTCTGTCTGGCTCTCTGTCTAGCCTGTCTGCTTCTCTGCCTCGCCTGTCTGTCTGTCTGGACTGTCTGGCTCTCTGTCTAGCCTGTCTGGCTCTCTACCTCGCCTGTCTGTCTGTCTGTCTGTCTGTCTGTATGTCTGTCTGTCTGGCCTGTCTGGCTCTCTGTCTGTCTGGCCTGTCTGGCCTGTCTGGCTCTCTGTCTGGCTCTTTGTCTAGCCTGTCTGGTTCTCAGCCTCGCCTGTCTGTCTGTCTGGCCTGTCTGGCTCTCTGTCTAGCCTGTCTGGCTCTGTATCTCGCCTGTCTGTCTGTCTGTATGTCTGTCTGTCTGGCCTGTCTGGCTCTCTGTCTGTCTGGCCTGTCTGGCTCTCTGTCTGGCTCTCTGTCTAGCCTGTCTGGTTCTCTGCCTCGCCTGTCTGTCTGTCTGGCCTGTCTGGCTCTCTGTCTGTCTGTCTGGCCTGTCTGGCCTGTCTGGCCTGTCTGGCCTGTCTCTCTGGCCTGTCTGGCTCTCTGTCTAGCCTGTCTGGTTCTCTGCCTCGCCTGTCTGTCTGTCTGGACTGTCTGGCTCTCTGTCTAGCCTGTCTGGCTCTCTACCTCGCATGTCTGTCTGTCTGTCTGTCTGGCCTGTCTGGCTCTCTGTCTGTCTGGCCTGTCTGGCTCTCTTCTGGCTCTCTGTCTAGCCTGTCTGGTTCTCTGTCTCGCCTGTCTGTCTGTCTGGCCTGTCTGGCCTGTCTGGCTCTCTGTCTGGCCTGTCTGGCCTGACTGGCTCTCTGTCTGGCTCTCTGTCTAGCCTGTCTGGTTCTCTGCCTCGCCTGTCTGTCTGTCTGGCCTGTCTGGCTCTCTGTCTAGCCTGTCTGGCTCTCTACCTCGCCTGTCTGTCTGTCTGTCTGTCTGTCTGTCTGTCTGTCTGTCTGTCTGTCTGTCTGTCTGTCTGTCTGTCTGTCTGTCTGTCTGTCTGTCTGTCTGTCTGTCTGTCTGTCTGTCTGTCTGTCTGTCTGTCTGTCTGTCTGTCTGTCTGTCTGTCTGTCTGTCTGTCTGTCTGTCTGTCTGTCTGTCTGTCTGTCTGTCTGTCTGTCTGTCTGTCTGTCTGTCTGTCTGTCTGTCTGTCTGTCTGTCTGTCTGTCTGTCTGTCTGTCTGTCTGTCTGTCTGTCTGTCTGTCTGTCTGTCTGTCTGTCTGTCTGTCTGTCTGTCTGTCTGTCTGTCTGTCTGTCTGTCTGGCCTGTCTGGGTCTCTGTCTGGCTCTCAGTCTAGCCTGTCTGGTTCTCTGCCTCGCCTGTCTGTCTGTCTGGCCTGTCTGGCTCTCTGTCTAGCCTGTCTGGCTCTCTACCTCGCCTGTCTGTCTGTCTGTCTGTCTGTCTGTCTGTCTGTCTGTCTGTCTGTCTGTCTGTCTGTCTGTCTGGCCTGTCTGGCTCTCTGTCTGTCTGGCCTGTCTGGCCTGTCTGGCTCTCTGTCGGGCTCTCTGTCTAGCCAGTCTGGTTCTCTGCCTCGCCTGTCTGTCTGTCTGGCCTGTCTGGCTCTCTGTCTAGCCTGTCTGGCTCTCTACCTCGCCTGTCTGTCTGTCTGTCTGTCTGGCCTGTCTGGCTCTCTGTCTGTCTGGCCTGTCTGGCCTGTCTGGCTCTCTGTCTGGCTCTCTGTCTAGCCTGTCTGGTTCTCTGTCTCGCCTGTCTGTCTGTCTGGCCTGTCTGGCTCTCTGTCTGGCTCTCTGACTGGCTCTCTGTCTAGCCTGACTGGCTCTCTACCTGTCTGTCTGTCTGTCTGTCTGTCTGTCTGTCTGTCTGTCTGTCTGTCTGTCTGTCTGTCTGTCTGGCATGTCTGGCCTGTCTGGCTCTCTGTCTGGCTCTCTGTCTAGCCTGTCTGGCTCTCTGTCTCGCCTGTCTGTCTGTCTCGCCTGTCTGGCTCTCTGTCTGGCTCTCTGTCTAGCCTGTCTGGCTCTCTACCTCGCCTGTCTGTCTGTCTGTATGTCTGTCTGTCTGGCCTGTCTGGCTCTCTGTCTGTCTGGTCTGTCTGGCCTGTCTGGCTCTCTGTCTGGCTCTCTGTCTAGCCTGTCTGGTTCTCTGCCTCGCCTGTCTGTCTGTCTGGCCTGTCTGGCTCTCTGTCTAGGCTGTCTGGCTCTCTATCTCGCCTGTCTGTCTGTCTGTCTGTCTGGCCTGTCTGGATCTCTGTCTGTCTGGCCTGTCTGGCCTGTCTGGCTCTCTGTCTGGCTCTCTGTCTAGCCAGTCTGGTTCTCTGCCTCGCCTGTCTGTCTGTCTGGCCTGTCTGGCTCTCTGTCTAGCCTGTCTGGCTCTCTACCTCGCCTGTCTGTCTGTCTGTCTGTCTGGCCTGTCTGGCTCTCTGTCTGTCTGGCCTGTCTGGCCTGTCTGGCTCTCTGTCTGGCTCTCTGTCTAGCCTGTCTGGTTCTCTGTCTCGCCTGTCTGTCTGTCTGGCCTGTCTGGCTCTCTGTCTGGCTCTCTGACTGGCTATCTGTCTAGCCTGACTGGCTCTCTACCTGTCTGTCTGTCTGTCTGTCTGTCTGTCTGTCTGTCTGTCTGGCATGTCTGGCCTGTCTGGCTCTCTGTCTGGCTCTCTGTCTAGCCTGTCTGGTTCTCTGTCTCGCCTGTCTGTCTGTCTCGCCTGTCTGGCTCTCTGTCTGGCTCTCTGTCTAGCCTGTCTGGCTCTCTACCTCGCCTGTCTGTCTGTCTGTATGTCTGTCTGTCTGGCCTGTCTGGCTCTCTGTCTGTCTGGTCTGTCTGGCCTGTCTGGCTCTCTGTCTGGCTCTCTGTCTAGCCTGTCTGGTTCTCTGCCTCGCCTGTCTGTCTGTCTGGCCTGTCTGGCTCTCTGATTAGGCTGTCTGGCTCTCTATCTCTCCTGTCTTTCTGTCTGTCTGTCTGTCTGTCTGGCATGTCTGGCCTGTCTGGCTCTCTGTCTGGCTCTCTGTCTAGCCTGTCTGGTTCTCTGTCTCGCCTGTCTGTCTGTCTCGCCTGTCTGGCTCTCTGTCTGGCTCTCTGTCTAGCCTGTCTGGCTCTTTACCTCGCCTGTCTGTCTGTCTGGATCTCTGTCTGTCTGGCCTGTCTGGCCTGTCTGGCTCTCTGTCTGGCTCTCTGTCTAGCCTGTCTGGTTCTCTGTCTCGCCTGTCTGTCTGTCTGGCCTGTCTGGATCTCTGTCTGGCTCTCTGTCTAGCCTGTCTGGCTCTCTACCTCGCCTGTCTGTCTGTCTGTCTGTCTGTCTGGCCTGTCTGGCTCTCTGTCAGTCTGGCCTGTCTGGCTCTCTGTCTGGCTCTCTGTCTAGCCTGTCTGGTTCTCTGTCTCGCCTGTCTGTCTGTCTGGCCTGTCTGGCTCTCTGTCTGGCTCTCTGTCTAGCCTGTCTGGCTCTCTACCTGTCTGTCTGCCTGTCTGTCTGTCTGTCTGTCTGTCTGTCTGTCTGTCTGTCTGTCTGTCTGTCTGTCTGTCTGTCTGTCTGTCTCTCCTGTCTGTCTGGGTCTCTGTCTGGCCTGTCTGGGTCTCTGTCTGCCTCTCTGTCTAGCCTGTCTGTCTGTCTGTCTGTCTGTCTGTCTGTCTGTCTGTCTGTCTGTCTGTCTGTCTGTCTGTCTGTCTGTCTGGCATGTCTGGCCTGTCTGGCTCTCTGTCTGGCTCTCTGTCTAGCCTGTCTGGTTCTCTGCCTCGCCTGTCTGTCTGTCTGGACTGTCTGGCTCTCTGTCTAGCCTGTCTGGCTCTCTACCTCGCCTGTCTGTCTGTCTGTCTGTCTGTCTGTCTGTCTGTCTGTCTGGCATGTCTGGCCTGTCTGGCTCTCTGTCTGGCTCTCTGTCTAGCCTGTCTGGTTCTCTGCCTCGCCTGTCTGTCTGTCTGGACTGTCTGGCTCTCTGTCTAGCCTGTCTGGCTCTCTACCTCGCCTGTCTGTCTGTCTGTCTGTCTGTCTGTCTGTCTGGCCTGTCTGGCTCTCTGTCTGTCTGGCCTGTCTGGCCTGTCTGGCTCTCTGTCTGGCTCTTTGTCTAGCCTGTCTGGTTCTCAGCCTCGCCTGTCTGTCTGTCTGGCCTGTCTGGCTCTCTGTCGAGCCTGTCTGGCTCTGTATCTCGCCTGTCTGTCTGTCTGTATGTCTGTCTGTCTGGCCTGTCTGGCTCTCTGTCTGTCTGGCCTGTCTGGCCTGTCTGGCTCTCTGTCTGGCTCTCTGTCTAGCCTGTCTGGTTCTCTGCCTCGCCTGTCTGTCTGTCTGGCCTGTCTGGCTCTCTGTCTGTCTGTCTGGCCTGTCTGGCCTGTCTGGCCTGTCTCTCTGGCCTGTCTGGCCTGTCTGGCTCTCTGTCTAGCCTGTCTGGTTCTCTGCCTCGCCTGTCTGTCTGTCTGGACTGTCTGGCTCTCTGTCTAGCCTGTCTGGCTCTCTACCTCGCATGTCTGTCTGTCTGTCTGTCTGGCCTGTCTGGCTCTCTGTCTGTCTGGCCTGTCTGGCTCTCTTCTGGCTCTCTGTCTAGCCTGTCTGGTTCTCTGTCTCGCCTGTCTGTCTGTCTGGCCTGTCTGGCTCTCTGTCTGGCTCTCTGTCTAGCCTGTCTGGCTCTCTACCTGTCTGTCTGTCTGTCTGTCTGTCTCGCCTGTCTGTCTGGGTCTCTGTCTGGCCTGTCTGGGTCTCTGTCTGCCTCTCTGTCTAGCCTGTCTGTCTGTCTGTCTGGCCTGTCTGTCTGTCTGTCTGTCTGTCTGTCTGTCTGTCTGTCTGTCTGTCTGGCATGTCTGGCCTGTCTGGCTCTCTGTCTGGCTCTCTGTCTAGCCTGTCTGGTTCTCTGCCTCGCCTGTCTGTCTGTCTGGCCTGTCTGACTCTCCGTCTAGCCTGTCTGCTCTCTACCTCGCCTGTCTGTCTGTCTGTCTGTCTGGCCTGTCTGGCTCTCTGTCTGGCTCTCTGTCTGTCTGGCCTGTCTGGCCTGTCTGGCATGTCTGGCTCTCTGTCTGGCTCTCTGTCTAGCCTGTCTGGTTCTCTGTCTCGCCTGTCTGTCTGGCCTGTCTGGCTCTCTGTCTGGCTCTCTGACTGGCTCTCTGTCTAGCCTGTCTGGCTTTCTACCTGTCTGTCTGTCTGTCTGTCTGTCTGTCTGTCTGTCTGTCTGTCTGTCTGTCTGGCCTGTATGGCTCTCTGTCTGGCTCTCTGTCTAGCCTGTCTGGTTCTCTGCCTCGCCTGTTTGTCTGTCTGGCCTGTCTGGCTCTCTGTCTAGCCTGTCTGGCTCTCTACCTCGCCTGTCTGTCTGTCTGTCTGTCTGTCTGTCTGTCTGTCTGTCTGTCTGTCTGTCTGGCCTGTCTGGCTCTCTGTCTGTCTGGCCTGTCTGGCCTGTCTGGCTCACTGTCTGGCTCTCTGTCTAGCCTGTCTGGTTCTCTGTCTCGCATGTCTGTCTGTCTGGCCTGTCTGGCGCTCTGTCTGGCTCTCTGTCTAGCCTGTCTGGCTCTCTAACTGTCTGTCTGTCTGTCTGTCTGTCTGTCTGTCTGTCTGTCTGTCTGTCTGTCTGTAATGCCTATCTGTCCGAACATAGTCAGGGTTCTACATTAGATATATATTTGGGATTTTATTAGGGGACAATAGCCGGGGTCAGGTTTGTACATACCTAATATTTATGGTCTTTAATTAAGAAACAATATCCAGGGTCAGGTTTGTACATAAAGTATACATGGGCCTGCATTAAAGGAGAATATCTAGGGTCAGGTGTGTACATTATGTATATGTATGGGCTTGTATTATGTGACAATAGTTAGAGTCAGGTTTGTACATAAGGTATGTATATGGGCGTGAATTAAAGGACAATATATAGGTTCAGGTTTGTACATTATGTATATGCATGGGCTTGTACTACGGGACGATAGTCAGGGCCAGCTGTGTACATAAGTAATATGTATGGGCTTAAATCCAGATCAGGTTTGTACATTAGATTCATGTATAGGGTTGTATTAAGGGAAATAGTCGGGTCCAGGTTTGTACATAATGTGTATGTATGGGCTTGTATAAAGGAACAATAGTCAGGGTCAGGTTTGTACATAATACGTATGGGCTTTAATTAAGAGACACTATTCAGGTTCAGGTTTGTACATAAATCGTATATACGGGCTTTTATTAAGGGAAAATATTCACGGTCAGGTATTAGGTACATGCATGGGCTTGTATTAAGGGACAATATCCAGGGTCAAGTTTCTACATTTGCTTGTATGTCTGTCTGTATGTCTGTCTTTGTCTTTTTCTCTGTCCGTCTGTCTGTCTGTCTGTCTGTCTGTCTGTCTGTCTGTCTGTCCGTCCGTCCGTCCGTCTGTCTGTCTGTCTGGCCTGTCTGGCCTGTCTGGCCTGTCTGGCTCTCTGTCTGGCTCTCTGTCTAGCCTGTCTGGTTCTCTGCCTCGCCTGTTTGTCTGTCTGGCCTGTCTGGCTCTCTGTCTAGCCTGTCTGGCTCTCTACTTCGCCTGTCTGTCTGTCTGTCTGTCTGTCTGGCCTATCTGGCTCTCTGTCTCTCTGGCCTGTCTGGCCTGTCTGGCTCTCTGTCTGGCTCTCTGTCTAGCCTGTCTGGTTCTCTGCCTCGCCTGTTTGTCTGTCTGGCCTGTCTGGCTCTCTGTCTAGCCTGTCTGGCTCTCTACTTCGCCTGTCTGTCTGTCTGTCTGTCTGTCTGGCCTATCTGGCTCTCTGTCTCTCTGGCCTGTCTGGCCTGTCTGGCCTGTCTGGCTCTCTGTCTAGCCTGTCTGGCTCTCTACCTCGCCTGTCTGTCTGTCTGTCCGTCTGGCCTGTCTGACTCTCTGTCTGTCTGGCCTGTCTGGTCTGTCTGGCTCTCTGTTTGGCTCTCTGTCTAGCCTGTCTGGTTCTCTGTCTCGCCTGTCTGTCTGTCTGGCCTGTCTGGCTCTCTGTCTAGCATGTCTGGCTCTCTACCTGTCTGTCTGTCTGTCTGTCTGTCTGTCCTGTCTGTCTGTCTGTCTGTCTGTCTGTCTGTCTGTCTGTCTGTCTGTCTGTCTGTCTGTCTGTCTGTCTGTCTGTCTGTCTGTCTGTCTGGGTCTCTGTCTGGCCTGTCTGGGTATATGTCTGCCTCTCTGCCTCGCCTGTCTGTCTGTCTGTCTGGCCTGTCTGGCTCTCTGTCTAGCCTGTCTGGCTCTCTACCTCGCCTGTCTGTCTGTCTGTCTGTCTGACCTGTCTGGCTCTCTGTCTGTCTGGCCTGTCTGGCCTGTCTGGCTCTCTGTCTGGCTCTCTGTCTAGCCTGTCTGGTTCTCTGCCTCGCCTGTCTGTCTGGCCTGTCTGGCTCTCTGTCTAGCCTGTCTGGCTCTCTACCTCGCCTGTCTGTCTGTCTGTCTGTCTGTCTGTCTGTCTGTCTGTCTGTCTGTCTGTCTGTCTGTCTGTCTGTCTGTCTGTCTGTCTGTCTGTCTGTCTGTCTGTCTGTCTGTCTGTCTGTCTGTCTGTCTGTCTGTCTGTCTGTCTGTCTGTCTGTCTGTCTGTCTGTCTGTCTGTCTGTCTGTCTGTCTGTCTGTCTGTCTGTCTGTCTGTCTGTCTGTCTGTCTGTCTGGCCTGTCTGGGTCTCTGTCTGGCTCTCAGTCTAGCCTGTCTGGTTCTCTGCCTCACCTGTCTGTCTGTCTGGCCTGTCTGGCTCTCTGTCTAGCCTGTCTGGCTCTCTACCTCGCCTGTCTGTCTGTCTGTCTGTCTGTCTGTCTGTCTGTCTGTCTGTCTGTCTGTCTGTCTGTCTGGCCTGTCTGGCTCTCTGTCTGTCTGGCCTGTCTGGCCTGTCTGGCTCTCTGTCGGGCTCTCTGTCTAGCCAGTCTGGTTCTCTGCCTCGCCTGTCTGTCTGTCTGGCCTGTCTGGCTCTCTGTCTAGCCTGTCTGGCTCTCTACCTCGCCTGTCTGTCTGTCTGTCTGTCTGGCCTGTCTGGCTCTCTGTCTGTCTGGCCTGTCTGGCCTGTCTGGCTCTCTGTCTGGCTCTCTGTCTAGCCTGTCTGGTTCTCTGTCTCGCCTGTCTGTCTGTCTGGCCTGTCTGGCTCTCTGTCTGGCTCTCTGACTGGCTCTCTGTCTAGCCTGACTGGCTCTCTACCTGTCTGTCTGTCTGTCTGTCTGTCTGTCTGTCTGTCTGTCTGTCTGTCTGTCTGTCTGGCATGTCTGGCCTGTCTGGCTCTCTGTCTGGCTCTCTGTCTAGCCTGTCTGGCTCTCTGTCTCGCCTGTCTGTCTGTCTCGCCTGTCTGGCTCTCTGTCTGGCTCTCTGTCTAGCCTGTCTGGCTCTCTACCTCGCCTGTCTGTCTGTCTGTATGTCTGTCTGTCTGGCCTGTCTGGCTCTCTGTCTGTCTGGTCTGTCTGGCCTGTCTGGCTCTCTGTCTGGCTCTCTGTCTAGCCTGTCTGGTTCTCTGCCTCGCCTGTCTGTCTGTCTGGCCTGTCTGGCTCTCTGTCTAGGCTGTCTGGCTCTCTATCTCGCCTGTCTGTCTGTCTGTCTGTCTGGCCTGTCTGGATCTCTGTCTGTCTGGCCTGTCTGGCCTGTCTGGCTCTCTGTCTGGCTCTCTGTCTAGCCAGTCTGGTTCTCTGCCTCGCCTGTCTGTCTGTCTGGCCTGTCTGGCTCTCTGTCTAGCCTGTCTGGCTCTCTACCTCGCCTGTCTGTCTGTCTGTCTGTCTGGCCTGTCTGGCTCTCTGTCTGTCTGGCCTGTCTGGCCTGTCTGGCTCTCTGTCTGGCTCTCTGTCTAGCCTGTCTGGTTCTCTGTCTCGCCTGTCTGTCTGTCTGGCCTGTCTGGCTCTCTGTCTGGCTCTCTGACTGGCTATCTGTCTAGCCTGACTGGCTCTCTACCTGTCTGTCTGTCTGTCTGTCTGTCTGTCTGTCTGTCTGTCTGTCTGTCTGGCATGTCTGGCCTGTCTGGCTCTCTGTCTGGCTCTCTGTCTAGCCTGTCTGGTTCTCTGTCTCGCCTGTCTGTCTGTCTCGCCTGTCTGGCTCTCTGTCTGGCTCTCTGTCTAGCCTGTCTGGCTCTCTACCTCGCCTGTCTGTCTGTCTGTATGTCTGTCTGTCTGGCCTGTCTGGCTCTCTGTCTGTCTGGTCTGTCTGGCCTGTCTGGCTCTCTGTCTGGCTCTCTGTCTAGCCTGTCTGGTTCTCTGCCTCGCCTGTCTGTCTGTCTGGCCTGTCTGGCTCTCTGATTAGGCTGTCTGGCTCTCTATCTCTCCTGTCTTTCTGTCTGTCTGTCTGTCTGTCTGGCATGTCTGGCCTGTCTGGCTCTCTGTCTGGCTCTCTGTCTAGCCTGTCTGGTTCTCTGTCTCGCCTGTCTGTCTGTCTCGCCTGTCTGGCTCTCTGTCTGGCTCTCTGTCTAGCCTGTCTGGCTCTTTACCTCGCCTGTCTGTCTGTCTGGATCTCTGTCTGTCTGGCCTGTCTGGCCTGTCTGGCTCTCTGTCTGGCTCTCTGTCTAGCCTGTCTGGTTCTCTGTCTCGCCTGTCTGTCTGTCTGGCCTGTCTGGATCTCTGTCTGGCTCTCTGTCTAGCCTGTCTGGCTCTCTACCTCGCCTGTCTGTCTGTCTGTCTGTCTGTCTGGCCTGTCTGGCTCTCTGTCAGTCTGGCCTGTCTGGCTCTCTGTCTGGCTCTCTGTCTAGCCTGTCTGGTTCTCTGTCTCGCCTGTCTGTCTGTCTGGCCTGTCTGGCTCTCTGTCTGGCTCTCTGTCTAGCCTGTCTGGCTCTCTACCTGTCTGTCTGCCTGTCTGTCTGTCTGTCTGTCTGTCTGTCTGTCTGTCTGTCTGTCTGTCTGTCTGTCTGTCTGTCTGTCTGTCTCTCCTGTCTGTCTGGGTCTCTGTCTGGCCTGTCTGGGTCTCTGTCTGCCTCTCTGTCTAGCCTGTCTGTCTGTCTGTCTGTCTGTCTGTCTGTCTGTCTGTCTGTCTGTCTGTCTGTCTGTCTGTCTGTCTGGCATGTCTGGCCTGTCTGGCTCTCTGTCTGGCTCTCTGTCTAGCCTGTCTGGTTCTCTGCCTCGCCTGTCTGTCTGTCTGGACTGTCTGGCTCTCTGTCTAGCCTGTCTGGCTCTCTACCTCGCCTGTCTGTCTGTCTGTCTGTCTGTCTGTCTGTCTGTCTGTCTGGCATGTCTGGCCTGTCTGGCTCTCTGTCTGGCTCTCTGTCTAGCCTGTCTGGTTCTCTGCCTCGCCTGTCTGTCTGTCTGGACTGTCTGGCTCTCTGTCTAGCCTGTCTGGCTCTCTACCTCGCCTGTCTGTCTGTCTGTCTGTCTGTCTGTCTGGCCTGTCTGGCTCTCTGTCTGTCTGGCCTGTCTGGCCTGTCTGGCCTGTCTGGCTCTCTGTCTGGCTCTTTGTCTAGCCTGTCTGGTTCTCAGCCTCGCCTGTCTGTCTGTCTGGCCTGTCTGGCTCTCTGTCGAGCCTGTCTGGCTCTGTATCTCGCCTGTCTGTCTGTCTGTATGTCTGTCTGTCTGGCCTGTCTGGCTCTCTGTCTGTCTGGCCTGTCTGGCCTGTCTGGCTCTCTGTCTGGCTCTCTGTCTAGCCTGTCTGGTTCTCTGCCTCGCCTGTCTGTCTGTCTGGCCTGTCTGGCTCTCTGTCTGTCTGTCTGGCCTGTCTGGCCTGTCTGGCCTGTCTCTCTGGCCTGTCTGGCCTGTCTGGCTCTCTGTCTAGCCTGTCTGGTTCTCTGCCTCGCCTGTCTGTCTGTCTGGACTGTCTGGCTCTCTGTCTAGCCTGTCTGGCTCTCTACCTCGCATGTCTGTCTGTCTGTCTGTCTGGCCTGTCTGGCTCTCTGTCTGTCTGGCCTGTCTGGCTCTCTTCTGGCTCTCTGTCTAGCCTGTCTGGTTCTCTGTCTCGCCTGTCTGTCTGTCTGGCCTGTCTGGCTCTCTGTCTGGCTCTCTGTCTAGCCTGTCTGGCTCTCTACCTGTCTGTCTGTCTGTCTGTCTGTCTGTCTGTCTGTCTGTCTCGCCTGTCTGTCTGGGTCTCTGTCTGGCCTGTCTGGGTCTCTGTCTGCCTCTCTGTCTAGCCTGTCTGTCTGTCTGTCTGTCTGTCTGTCTGTCTGTCTGTCTGTCTGTCTGTCTGTCTGTCTGTCTGGCATGTCTGGCCTGTCTGGCTCTCTGTCTGGCTCTCTGTCTAGCCTGTCTGGTTCTCTGCCTCGCCTGTCTGTCTGTCTGGCCTGTCTGACTCTCCGTCTAGCCTGTCTGCTCTCTACCTCGCCTGTCTGTCTGTCTGTCTGTCTGGCCTGTCTGGCTCTCTGTCTGGCTCTCTGTCTGTCTGGCCTGTCTGGCCTGTCTGGCATGTCTGGCTCTCTGTCTGGCTCTCTGTCTAGCCTGTCTGGTTCTCTGTCTCGCCTGTCTGTCTGGCCTGTCTGGCTCTCTGTCTGGCTCTCTGACTGGCTCTCTGTCTAGCCTGTCTGGCTTTCTACCTGTCTGTCTGTCTGTCTGTCTGTCTGTCTGTCTGTCTGTCTGTCTGTCTGTCTGTCTGGCCTGTATGGCTCTCTGTCTGGCTCTCTGTCTAGCCTGTCTGGTTCTCTGCCTCGCCTGTTTGTCTGTCTGGCCTGTCTGGCTCTCTGTCTAGCCTGTCTGGCTCTCTACCTCGCCTGTCTGTCTGTCTGTCTGTCTGTCTGTCTGTCTGTCTGTCTGTCTGTCTGTCTGGCCTGTCTGGCTCTCTGTCTGTCTGGCCTGTCTGGCCTGTCTGGCTCACTGTCTGGCTCTCTGTCTAGCCTGTCTGGTTCTCTGTCTCGCATGTCTGTCTGTCTGGCCTGTCTGGCGCTCTGTCTGGCTCTCTGTCTAGCCTGTCTGGCTCTCTAACTGTCTGTCTGTCTGTCTGTCTGTCTGTCTGTCTGTCTGTCTGTCTGTCTGTCTGTAATGCCTATCTGTCCGAACATAGTCAGGGTTCTACATTAGATATATATTTGGGATTTTATTAGGGGACAATAGCCGGGGTCAGGTTTGTACATACCTAATATTTATGGTCTTTAATTAAGAAACAATATCCAGGGTCAGGTTTGTACATAAAGTATACATGGGCCTGCATTAAAGGAGAATATCTAGGGTCAGGTGTGTACATTATGTATATGTATGGGCTTGTATTATGTGACAATAGTTAGAGTCAGGTTTGTACATAAGGTATGTATATGGGCGTGAATTAAAGGACAATATATAGGTTCAGGTTTGTACATTATGTATATGCATGGGCTTGTACTACGGGACGATAGTCAGGGCCAGCTGTGTACATAAGTAATATGTATGGGCTTAAATCCAGATCAGGTTTGTACATTAGATTCATGTATAGGGTTGTATTAAGGGAAATAGTCGGGTCCAGGTTTGTACATAATGTGTATGTATGGGCTTGTATAAAGGAACAATAGTCAGGGTCAGGTTTGTACATAATACGTATGGGCTTTAATTAAGAGACACTATTCAGGTTCAGGTTTGTACATAAATCGTATATACGGGCTTTTATTAAGGGAAAATATTCACGGTCAGGTATTAGGTACATGCATGGGCTTGTATTAAGGGACAATATCCAGGGTCAAGTTTCTACATTTGCTTGTATGTCTGTCTGTATGTCTGTCTTTGTCTTTTTCTCTGTCCGTCTGTCTGTCTGTCTGTCTGTCTGTCTGTCTGTCTGTCTGTCCGTCCGTCCGTCCGTCTGTCTGTCTGTCTGGCCTGTCTGGCCTGTCTGGCCTGTCTGGCTCTCTGTCTGGCTCTCTGTCTAGCCTGTCTGGTTCTCTGCCTCGCCTGTTTGTCTGTCTGGCCTGTCTGGCTCTCTGTCTAGCCTGTCTGGCTCTCTACTTCGCCTGTCTGTCTGTCTGTCTGTCTGTCTGGCCTATCTGGCTCTCTGTCTCTCTGGCCTGTCTGGCCTGTCTGGCTCTCTGTCTGGCTCTCTGTCTAGCCTGTCTGGTTCTCTGCCTCGCCTGTTTGTCTGTCTGGCCTGTCTGGCTCTCTGTCTAGCCTGTCTGGCTCTCTACTTCGCCTGTCTGTCTGTCTGTCTGTCTGTCTGGCCTATCTGGCTCTCTGTCTCTCTGGCCTGTCTGGCCTGTCTGGCCTGTCTGGCTCTCTGTCTAGCCTGTCTGGCTCTCTACCTCGCCTGTCTGTCTGTCTGTCCGTCTGGCCTGTCTGACTCTCTGTCTGTCTGGCCTGTCTGGTCTGTCTGGCTCTCTGTTTGGCTCTCTGTCTAGCCTGTCTGGTTCTCTGTCTCGCCTGTCTGTCTGTCTGGCCTGTCTGGCTCTCTGTCTAGCATGTCTGGCTCTCTACCTGTCTGTCTGTCTGTCTGTCTGTCCTGTCTGTCTGTCTGTCTGTCTGTCTGTCTGTCTGTCTGTCTGTCTGTCTGTCTGTCTGTCTGTCTGTCTGTCTGTCTGTCTGGGTCTCTGTCTGGCCTGTCTGGGTATATGTCTGCCTCTCTGCCTCGCCTGTCTGTCTGTCTGTCTGGCCTGTCTGGCTCTCTGTCTAGCCTGTCTGGCTCTCTACCTCGCCTGTCTGTCTGTCTGTCTGTCTGACCTGTCTGGCTCTCTGTCTGTCTGGCCTGTCTGGCCTGTCTGGCTCTCTGTCTGGCTCTCTGTCTAGCCTGTCTGGTTCTCTGCCTCGCCTGTCTGTCTGGCCTGTCTGGCTCTCTGTCTAGCCTGTCTGGCTCTCTACCTCGCCTGTCTGTCTGTCTGTCTGTCTGGCCTGTCTGGCTCTCTGTCTCTCTGGCCTGTCTGGCCTGTCTGGCTCTCTGTCTGGCTCTCTGTCTTGCCTGTCTGGTTCTCTGTCTCGCCTTTCTGTCTGTCTGGCCTGTCTGGCTCTCTGTCTTGCTCTCTGTCTAGCCTGTTTGGCTCTCTACCTGTCTGTCTGCCTGTCTGTCTGTCTGTCTGTCTGTCTGTCTGTCTGTCTGTCTGTCTGTCTGTCTGTCTGTAATGCCTATCTGTCCGAACATATTCAGGGTTCTACATTAGATATATGTTTGGGATTGTATTAGGGGACAATAGCCGGGGTCAGGTTTGTACATACCTAATATGTATGGTCTTTAATTAAGAAACAATATCAAGGGTCAGGTTTGTACATAAAGTATATATATATGGGCCTGCATTAAAGGAGAATATCTAGGGTCAGGTGTGTACATTATGTATATGTATGGGCTTGTATTATGTGACAATAGTTAGAGTCAGGTTTGTACATAAGGTATATATATGGGCGTGAATTAAAGGACAATATATAGGTTCAGGTGTGTACATTATGTATATGCATGGGCTTGTACTACGGGACGATAGTCAGGGCCAGCTGTGTACATAAGTAATATGTATGGGCTTAAATCCAGATCAGGTTTGTACATTAGATTCATGTATAGGGTTGTATTAAGGGAAATAGTCGGGGCCAGGTTTGTACATAATGTGTATGTATGGGCTTGTATAATGGAACAATAGTCAGGGTCAGGTTTGTACATAATACGTATGGGCTTTAATTAAGAGACACTATTCAGGTTCAGGTTTGTACATAAATCGTATATACGGGCTTTTATTAAGGGAAAATATCCACGGTCAGGTATTACGTACATGCATGGCCTGTCTGGCTCTCTGTCTGTCTGGCCTGTCTGGGTCTCTGTCTGCCTCTCTGTCTAGCCTGTCTGTCTGTTTGTCTGTCTGTCTGTCTGGCTGTCTGGCTCTTTGTCTGTCTGGCCTGTCTGGCTCTCTGTCTGGCTCTCTGTCTAGCCTGTCTGGTTCTCTGCCTCGCCTGTCTGTCTGTCTGGCCTGTCTGGTTCTCTGTCTAGCCTTTCTGGCTCTCTACCTCGCCTGTCTGGTCTCTGTCTGCCTCTCTGTCTAGCCTGTCTGTCTGTCTGTCTGTCTGTGTGTATGTCTGTCTGTCTGTCTGTCTGTCTGTCTGTCTGTCTGTCTGTCTGTCTGTCTGTCTGTCCTGTCTGTCTGTCTGTCTGTCTGTCTGTCTGGGTCTCTGTCTGGCCTGTCTGGGTATATGTCTGCCTCTCTGTCTAGCCTGTCTGTCTGTCTGTCTGTCTGTCTGTCTGTCTGTCTGTCTGTCTGGCCTGTCTGGCCTGTCTGGCTCTCTGTCTGGCCTGTCTGGCTCTCTGTCTGGCTCTCTGTCTAGCCTGTCTGGTTCTCTGCCTCGCCTGTCTGTCTGTCTGGCCTGTCTGGCTCTCTGTCTAGCCTGTCTGGCTCTCTACCTCGCCTGTCTGTCTGTCTGTCTGTCTGTCTGTCTATCTGTCTGTCTGTCTGGCCTGTCTGGCTCTCTGTCTGTCTGGCCTGTCTGGCTCTCTGTCTGGCTCTCTGTCTAGCCTGTCTGGTTCTCTGTACCGCCTGTCTGTCTGTCTGGCCTGTCTGGCTCTCTGTCTGGCTCTCTGTCTAGCCTGTCTGGCTCTCTACCTGTCTGTCTGTCTGTCTGTCTGGGTCTCTGTCTGGCCTGTCTGGGTCTCTGCCTGCCTCTCTGTCTGTCTGTCTGTCTGTCTGTCTGTCTGTCTGTCTGGCTGGCCTTTCTGGCTCTCTGTCTGTCTGGCCTGTCTGGCTCTCTGTCTGGCTCTCTGTCTAGCCTGTCTGGTTCTCTGTCTCTCCTGTCTGTCTGTCTGGCCTGTCTGGCTCTCTGTCTGGCTCTCTGTCTAGCATGTCTGGCTCTCTACCTGTCTGTCTGTCTGTCTGTCTGTCTGTCTGTCTGGGTCTCTGTCTGGCCTGTATGGGTCTCTGCCTCGCCTGTCTGTCTGTCTGGCCTGTCTGGCTCTCTGTCTAGCCTGTCTGGCTCTCTACCTCGCCTGTCTGTCTGTCTGTCTGTCTGTCTGTCTGGCCTGTCTGGCTCTCTGTCTGTCTGGCCTGTCTGGCCTGTCTGGCTCTCTGTCTGGCTCTCTGTCTAGCCTGTCTGGTTCTCTGCCTCGCCTGTCTGTCTGTCTGGCCTGTCTGGCTCTCTGTCTAGCCTGTCTGGCTCTCTACCTCGCCTGTCTGTCTGTCTGTCTGTCTGTCTGGCCTGTCTGGCTCTCTGTCTGTCTGGCCTGTCTGGCCTGTCTGGCTCACTGTCTGGCTCTCTGTCTAGCCTGTCTGGTTCTCTGTCTTGCATGTCTGTCTGTCTGGCCTGTCTGGCGCTCTGTCTGGCTCTCTGTCTGTCTGTCTGTCTGTCTGTCTGTCTGTCTGTCTGTCTGTCTGTCTGTCTGTCTGTCTGTCTGTCTGTAATGCCTATCTGTCCGAACATAGTCAGGGTTCTACATTAGATATATATTTGGGATTTTATTAGGGGACAATAGCCGGTGTCAGGTTTGTACATACCTAATATTTATGGTCTTTAATTAAGAAACAATATCCAGGGTCAGGTTTGTACATAAAGTATATATGGGCCTGCATTAAAGGAGAATATCTAGGGTCAGGTGTGTACATTATGTATATGTATGGGCTTGTATTATGTGACAATAGTTAGAGTCAGGTTTGTACATAAGGTATGTATATGGGCGTGAATTAAAGGACAATATATAGGTTCAGGTTTGTACATTATGTATATGCATGGGCTTGTACTACGGGACGATAGTCAGGGCCAGCTGTGTACATAAGTAATATGTATGGGCTTAAATCCAGATCAGGTTTGTACATTAGATTCATGTATAGGGTTGTATTAAGGGAAATAGTCGGGTCCAGGTTTGTACATAATGTGTATGTATGGGCTTGTATAAAGGAACAATAGTCAGGGTCAGGTTTGTACATAATACGTATGGGCTTTAATTAAGAGACACTATTCAGGTTCAGGTTTGTACATAAATCGTATATACGGGCTTTTATTAAGGGAAAATATCCACGGTCAGGTATTAGGTACATGCATGGGCTTGTATTAAGGGACAATATCCAGGGTCAAGTTTCTACATTTGCTTGTATGTCTGTCTGTATGTCTGTCTTTGTCTTTTTCTCTGTCCGTCTGTCTGTCTGTCTGTCCGTCCGTCTGTCTGTCTGTATGTCTGTCTGTCTGGCTGGCCTGTCTGGCTCTCTGTCTGTCTGCCTGTCTGTCTAGCCTGTCTGGCTCTCTGCCTCGCCTGTCTGGGTCTCTGTCTAGCCTGTCTGGCTCTCTGCCTCGCCTGTCTGTGTCTCTGTCTGCCTCTCTGTCTAGCCTGTCTGTCTGTCTGTCTGTCTGTCTGTCTTGTCTGTCTGTCTGTCTGTCTGTCTGGCTCTCTGTCTGTCTGGCCTGTCTGGCTCTCTGTCTGGCTCTCTGTCTGGCTCTCTGTCTAGCCTGTCTGGTTCTCTGCCTCGCCTGTCTGTCTGTCTGGCCTGTCTGGTTCTCTGTCTAGCCTGTCTGGCTCTCTACCTCGCCTGTCTGGTCTCTGTCTGCCTCTCTGTCTAGCCTGTCTGTCTGTCTGTCTGTCTGTCTGTCGTAGAATACGCTGGTTCGAATATCGGCAAGAGTTTGAATTTTTATGATTATTTAGAAAAATGTTGAAGTAAATAGCATGGGAATAGTGTTATTACCAAGTTGCGTTTAGTGTATTGAGAGAGGTTACAAACGCGTATAAGAAATAAGGGCAGATAATCGGAAGTAAGTCAGATAGCGGTTTACATTGTAAAGACTGTCCGTGTGTTTGATATACATTTGTTTTTTTCTCATATATTTTGTGTTTCGTTTGTGTTATTTGATTTATTCATAAACAATATGTGCAAGGGTTTATGAAAGGATTCGTTTTGATTGTGACACAACAATTATTGTGATAATTATGCTAGTTGAAAGAAATAGTGTTTGTGGATGCATTTGCTATTATTGAACATTGAACATTGAATGTGAATAGTTGATGTGTTGCCTGATATCTGTTGAGTTGTAGAAATAACTGAAAAGGGTGATTTCTAAAAAGTGACTGCAACTGAAATTGGGTGTGTTTTTGTGGTTAAAAACAGTTGATAATGGCCGAGTATTTATCACAGAGAGAGTTAAGAATTCGAAGGAGAGAAAATGAAAAGGAAGACGAGGAGAGAAGAATATAAGAGAGAACTTCAAGAGGAAAATATAAAGAAAGAATTAGAGATGGAGTATAAGCAGAAATTGCTTGAGAAAAGACTACGGACGGAATTAGAAGAAAAGGTGCGGCAGGAAATGGAACAAATAGACGAGAAACGTCAGAGAAAGGATGGCTATGATGACATGAGAGTTAATGACTTAGTAAAAAGTTATAAACATGATACTAAAGGATATAGGAGTAAAGGCAATGATAGAAATACAACGCTACATGACGATGTTAGTAATGCAAAGGAAGAAGACAGAACAAGTCAACCAATAATAGGAATGAAAAAAGACTTGAGATATGATAACATGAGTATTAAGACAGAAAGACAGGAAACTTTAGAAAAGAAAAGGGAACAGTTGAAAGCAGAAATAATAAGGGAAAGATGGTTGCAAGAAGAAAAAGATAGAGAACGAATATATGACGAACAAAGGTTCGCCGTATTAAAAGAAAAAAATGAGAAAAGAATAAAGGCTGAAGAATTAGAATTAATATTGAAAGAAAAACAAAGAAGAGAGGACGAGTTGAAATTGCAATTGGAGCAAACGAAGATGAAAGTTCAAGTTATGTTGGAACAGAAAAGGTTGAAAGAGGAAAAGGAGGGATACGAAAGGGAATTAGCAGAAGATAGGATAAGAAAAGAAATTAAAATCGAGTATAAGCACAAACTACTCGAAGAGCAGATAAGGAAAGAAGTAGAGGAGAAGCTTCGGAAAGAGAATGAAACTAAATGTAAAGAAAATGACGAGAAGGAGAAGATAGTTAAAGAAAAACGACAGAAACGAAAGTTAGAGGAGCTTGAATTAATGAAGTCTATTGAAGAGCTTAGGATTAGGGAAAAGGAAATAGAACATAGAAGAGAGAAGGAAACTAGAGAGGCAGATTCTTTAGATAATGAAGAAGATAGATTAATGGAAGACAGATTGAAAACGCTACGAGAGGAAAAGAAAGCTTTACAAGAAAAGATTACGAAGAAAGAAAGTAGTGATAACACACAAAAGGAAAAGAAAGACAACAATGTTTTCGTTTCACGTGGTTCAGAAAAAATGACTGGGAAACCAAAATTACCGCAGTTTGACGGAAGTCAGTTTGAGGAATGGAAATTAGAAGTAACTAGTTTACTGGAAACCAAACTGTATGCAGATCTAATTCTTTCGCAGGCTGTTAGGAATTCTCTGATCGGAAAGGCGAGAAAGGTACTTTTCACGATGAAACCATCATCATCAACAAAAGAGATTTTGAAGAAACTTGAAGATATTTACGGAAACATCAGAAGTGGTGATTCAATCATCCACGATTTCTATTCTGCCAAACAATTAAAAACAGAATCATGTTCAGAATGGGGTGTGAGAATCGAAACATTATTTTATCAAGCTTTAGAGAGAGGTGAAATAGAAGAGTCAAGGAAAGATATCAAACTTAAGGAAAGATTTTGGAGAGGTTTATATTCAGAACAGCTGAAAATGGCCACACGAACGGCGTATGAATCAACAGAAAGTTTTGACATTCTTAGAAAGAAAGCAAGAATGGAAGAAGTAGAAATGGAAATTGTAAGACAGGAAAGTAAAACGACAGAAGTTAAGGCTGCGACAGAAGAAATAAAAGTACATCAACCTATTCGAAATGTAAACGAAACGCAGAATAAACTTGACGAGCTATTACGGAAAATGAAGGAATTAGAATCTGAAATAAGAGATATTAAAACAAAATAAAATCAGACGAATAGTGGAGGAGATCATTGGAACAGTCGTTCATTCAGAGGAGGATATGGATTTAGATCTAGAGGAAATAGGATTAATTCAGAGAGAACGGAAAGGAAAACGAAAGACGAAAAAAGTACTGATCCAAAAGTACCAGAGAAAAAGACAGAGAAGGAACAAGTGAAAAACTCTACAACGTCCTTAAACTAGAAGGAGTCTCCGTAGAGGGGAAAACGGCAGACCATAAACATATCCCCACTTACATTAATAACACTCTATTTGACCGAATAGTTGGATCAAGTAATATTACAGATATTGAAGTTGAAGGCGTGAAAACAAAAGGTTTGGTTGACACAGGATCGATGATCACCACAATTGGATCCAAATTTCTACATGCATTGCAACCAACGCCAGCAATGTATCCTTTAGAAGATTTCGACTTAGATATAAAATGTGCTAGCGGTCAAACCTTACCATACCGTGGGTATACTGAAATTGCAATCAGAGTCATTAGCCTTTCAGAGATGGTATTTACAGTGGTAGCCTTGGTTGTGGAGGATACTGAATTCCATCAAACAGTTCCATTAGTCATTGGAACGAATATAATTAGAGAGCTGAAAGAAATGGCTTCGACAGAAAGTAGTAACACCCCAGAGGCATGGAATACAGCTTTTCGAGCAATGTGTAACTCGTCAGTTGGAGTAGTGAAAACGACGAAACCAGTTGTGATACACCCAATGGAAACAAAAACAGTTACAGGATTCGTTAGAAAACAAAAGAACCTACAGTCAGCTGTAACAGAACCACTAGACAATATTTTCGAAAACAGAGTGACAGTTTGTCCACGAGTAGTTTCCCTTGACAGTCCTGGAAGGAATGCAAGAATTCCTGTTAGAGTGTGCAATTTAACAGCCAGAATAATAATCATTCCATCTAAGCATAACCTCTGCCAATAAAATGAAGTTAATGTTCTCCGTGAAGCACCAGTGTTTGATAAATCAGCAACAGAGCATCAACATCAGCAATCAAGTCTTGAAAAAGAAGAAAGATCAAATAAAGACGAAGCTAAAATCAATGACAAACATGCAAACACCGAAAAAGAACATCAGCCCGAAAGAGAAACAAAGACTAATTATGGAGTAGACCTCGAAGACAGCCATCTAACAGAGCAACAAAAACTAAAGGTGTACCAATTGTTTGACAAATGGCAATCAGTTTTTCCAAAATCATCAACTGACCTTGGCCATACTTCAGCAGTCGAACACAACATAGAATTAATAGACAATGCACCATTCAAAGAACCCTACCGTAGAATTCCACCTGCAATATTCAATGAGGTTAAGGAGCACCTTCAAGAGATGTTAGAAATTGGTGCCATTAGATAGTCAAAAAGTCCGTGGTCATCCAATGTAGTTATAGTGCGTAAGAAGGACGGTAGCATTCGATTCTGTATCGATGTCAGGAAGCTGAATCAACGCACAAAGAAAGATGCTTACGCCATACCACGGATCGAGGACACTCTGCATCTCTTGGCCGGCTCCAAATACTTTTCAAAACTTGACCTCAAGTCAGGTTATTGGCAGGTCGAGCTACGAGAAACGGACAAAGAAAAAACTGCTTTCCAAGTTGGAAATGGCCTTGGATTCTTCGAATGTAACCGCATGCCTTTTGGGCTCTGCAACGCCCCGGCTACATTTCAGCGTTTGATGGAACGTTGCATGGGCGACATGAATCTCAGAGACTGTCTCATATATCTGGATGATATAATAATTTTCAGCGCAGACGTAGACAGTCATATAGAAAGGCTCGACGCAGTTTTTCAGAGACTTTCAGATTACAATCTGAAAATCAAACCCTCGAAGTGCGAGTTCTTTAAGACCAAAACAACATATCTAGGACATGTCGTCTCTGCCGAAGGTATCCAAGCAGACCCTCAGAAAATTGAGGCAGTAAGAACATGGCCCATACCTAAGACAGTCAAGGAAGTCCGCCAGTTTTTAGGTTTTGCGGGATACTACCGCCGATTTATAAAGGATTTTGCGTCGACTGCTCGTCCGTTAAATAACCTTCTTATTGGCCATCCTTCGAAAAAACAGAAACAGAAGCAAAAGAAGCCTGTCAAGAAATCTCCATTCAAATGGGAAACAGAACAACAACAATCTTTCGAGGAAATTAAAAGCATACTTACCAATCCACCAGTCCTTGCTTATGCCGACTATAACTTACCATTCAAAGTCCATACAGATGCCTCCTCAAAAGGTCTGGGTGCGGTACTTTATCAACGACAGGACAGCAAAGACCGAGTCATCGCTTACGCCAGTAGAAGCCTGAAACCCGCTGAGAGGAATTATCCAGCTCACAAGCTCGAGTTCCTCGCCCTTAAGTGGGCCGTGACTGAAAAGTTCCACGACTACTTATATGGTACGAAATTTGAGGTTGTGACTGATAATAACCCTCTCACATATGTTAATACTACTGCTAAGTTAGACGCTACTGGCCAAAGATGGTTGGCTTCCCTTGCCAATTATGACTATCAGGCAAGATATAGGAATGGTCTTCAGAACGCAGATGCATATGGTCTCTCTCAAAGGCAACACCAAGATGAAATGCATACTGAAGTTGTTAAGGCACTCAGTATGGCAGCAATAGCCGACATAGGATCATTTGAAGATACACTGAGAACACCGGACACACCATCTGCTGAGAAAGAACTACACATTCCACCAGAAATACTTTATTCCAGCAGTCTCTCTTCGAAAGACTGGGCTAAGGCACAGCATCAGGACACAGTCATATCTCGAGTAGTGGAACATGTCAGAGACGGTCTGAAACCGGCTAAGCCAACTGATCGTTCATTGTCTGATATTCTTACTTACCTGCGGGATTGGAACAAACTTATTCTGTTTCAAGACGTCCTCTACAGACAAGCTTTAGTCCACGGAGAAGAGCACCGACAGCTGGTCCTTCCAAGAAATTTAAGAGAAGACGTATTCAGGGCACTCCATGACGATCTTGGCCATCAGGGTCGAGATCGCACAACATCACTGTTCAAGGAACGCTTCTATTGGCCTGGGATGGACGGGGATATTGCGTCAATGGTCAGAAACTGCGGACGATGCATCAGGCGCAAAAGCATGCCAACAAGGGCTCAACTCATCCCAATTCAAACTACCTCGCCTATGGAAGTCATTTGCATTGACTTTCTGTCCTTGGAAAGATCGAAAGGAGGCTATGAAGACGTGCTGGTGATAACCGACCACTTTACTCGGTATGCACAGGCCTATCCCACACGGAATCAGACGGCGAAGACTACAGCGAGAATTCTATTTGAGAACTTCGTCGTCCATTATGGCTTCCCAGCACGGATTCATAGCGACCAGGGCCAGAATTTTGAGTCTAATCTCATCAAGGAACTGAGTCAGCTAGCCTGCACCAAGAAAACCAGGACGACGCCATACCACCCGATGGGTAACGGGATGGTCGAACGGTTTAATCAGACGTTACTTAAAATGCTAGGCACCCTTGAAGATTATCAAAAGGCTGATTGGAAGGCGCATGTACCTACCTTGGTGCATGCGTACAATGTCACTCATCATGAGAGTACAGGGTACTCCCCGTACTATCTGATGTTCGGCAGACATCCCAGACTTGCCATCGATGCGTTCTTCGGGTTGCCAACAGACACTTTGTCTGCTAGCAAACAAACTGAGTATATGAGGAAACTGCGAGACCGTCTCAAGACAGCATACGCCAAAGCCAGGGAAGCAGCAGCCAAGAGAGCAGGCATCAACAAGAACCGCTATAACGAACGGGCGCGGAGTTCTGTCCTGGTCCCTGGAGATCGAGTACTGGTCAGAAATGTCTCAATAAGAGGGAAACAGAAGCTTGCAGACCGCTGGGAACACCAACCTTATATTGTGATCTGCCAGCCAAATGACGACATTCCTGTGTACGAAGTGAAACGGGAAGGAACGCGGTTTAGGAAGTCTAGGACGTTGCACCGTAATCTTCTCCTCCCTTTCATGTCCGTCACTGATGTCCCTGAAGACAACAACCCTGATGATGACAACAAACATGACCATAAGATCAATCTCTCACACACTGAGAGTGATGATACAGATGATGACAGCAAGGTAGACAGTACTCACGCCACGCCGTACATCATCCCAGCAATGCGTCCACCGGGAACACCTGGACTACAAACAAGGAGGGAGAAAAGGCCTGTGCGCCAACGGAAACCACCAGACAGGTTTGGCGACCGTGTGACTTAAATGTATTCTCTCTGTAGAGCAGTGGTGAGTATTTTTCGTAGTATGTGTGATATTTGTACAATTGAAAGTGATGCCTGTATGTATTTTAATATTTTATTGTCAGCGAATCGTGTAACATAGCTGAAGAAATATAATAATGGCGGTTGTATTTTATACATTTATTTACATAAATGTTTCTGCTTATTTTTCAGAAATGGCAGCGATTAACAATTCTGCTTATTTTTCAGAAATGGCAGTGATTAATGTTTCTGCTTATTTTTCAGAAATGACAGCGACCAATATTACTTAATAACCTCAAGGTGACCTTAGGCATTTATATTCTATGGCTATATTTATATTTATTTAGCATACAGTGGCAGCAATCAGATATGTTTCTGATTTTATGTTAGTTATTACATGTTTTGGCATCTTCATCATCCCATTTTATTACAGAGGTGCAAATGTCGGGACGACATTTTTAAAAGAAGGGGGAGTATGTCGTAGGACCGAGATTGTTATCGTTTTGGTTCCGCAAATAAAATAGAAAACTAAATAATGGGTGTTGTTTTCATTGTATTCATTAATCTAAATGTGAAACAGCACGTGTATATCAATATGTGGTCAAGAGTATTTATTTGTGAATAAAATATATATATATATCTAAGATATACATATTGTTTCAGTGTTTCAGTGTCCCATATCAGAATTGAACCACCGACTACCACAACATGTTGCCACATATAGTACAAAAAGAATAGTACGGTAACTCTACCGGCTGAAGCCGTCCGTGACATCTGGTTCTCTGCCTCGCCTGTCTGTCTGTCTGGCCTGTCTGGTTCTCTGTCCAGCCTGTCTGGCTCTCTACCTCGCCTGTCTGGTCTCTGTCTGCCTCTCTGTCTAGCCTGTCTGTCTGTCTGTCTGTCTGTCTGTCTGTCTGTCTGTCTGTCTGTCTGTCTGTCCTGTCTGTCTGTCTGTCTGTCTGTCTCGGTCTCTGTCTGGCCTGTCTGGGTATCTGTCTGCCTCTCTGTCTAGCCTGTCTGTCTGTCTGTCTGTCTGGCCTGTCTGGCTCTCTGTCTGGCCTGTCTGGCCTGTCTGGCTCTCTGTCTGGCTCTCTGTCTAGCCTGTCTGGTTCTCTGCCTCGCCTGTCTGTCTGTCTGGACTGTCTGGCTCTCTGTCTAGCCTGTCTGGCTCTCTACCTCGCCTGTCTGTCTGTCTGTATGTCTGTCTGTCTGGCCTGTCTGGCTCTCTGTCTGTCTGGCCTGTCTGGCTCTCTGTCTGGCTCTCTGTCTAGCCTGTCTGGTTCTCTGTCTCGCCTGTCTGTCTGTCTCGCCTGTCTGGCTCTCTGTCTGGCTCTCTGTCTAGCCTGTCTGGCTCTCAACCTGTCTGTCTGTCTGTCTGTCTGTCTGGGTCTCTGTCTGTCCTGTCTGGGTCTCTGTCTGCCTCTCTGTCTAGCCTGTCTGTCTGTCTGTCTGTCTGTCTGTCTGTCTGTCTGTCTGGCCTGTCTGGCCTGTCTGGCTTTCTGTCTGGCTCTCTGTCTAGCCTGTCTGGTTCTCTGCCTCGCCTGTCTGTCTGTCTGGCCTGTCTGGCTCTCTGTCTAGCCTGTCTGGCTCTCTACCTCGCATGTCTGTCTGTCTGTCTGTCTGGCCTGTCTGGCTCTCTGTCTGTCTGGCATGTCTGGCCTGTCTGGCTCTCTGTCTGGCTCTCTGTCTAGTCTGTCTGTTTCTCTTCCTCGCCTGGCTGTCTGTATGGCCTGTCTGGCTCTCTGTCTAGCCTGTCTGGCTCTCTACCTCGCCTGTCTGTCTGTCTGTATGTCTGTCTGTCTGGCCTGTCTGGCTCTCTGTCTGTCTGGCCTGTCTGGCCTGTCTGGCTCTCTGTCTGGCTCTCTGTCTAGCCTGTCTGGTTCTCTGCCTCGCTTGTCTGTCTGTCTGGCCTGTCTGGATCTCTGTCTAGCCTGTCTGGCTCTCTACCTCGCCTGTCTGTCTGTCTGACTGTCTGGCCTGTCTGGCTCTCTGTCTGTCTGGCCTGTCTGGCCTGTCTGGCTCTCTGTCTGGCTCTCTGTCTAGCCTGTCTGGTTCTCTGTCTCGCCTGTCTGTCTGTCTGGCCTGTCTGGCTCTCTGTCTGGCTCTCTGTCTGGCTCTCTGTCAAGCCTGTCTGGCTCTCTACCTGTCTGTCTGTCTGTCTGGCCTGTCTGGCTCTCTGTCTAGCCTGTCTAGCTCTCTACCTCGCCTGTCTGTCTGTCTGTCTGTCTGTCTGGCCTGTCTGGCTCTCTGTCTGTCTGGCCTGTCTGGCTCTCTGTCTGGCTCTCTGTCTAGCCTGTCTGGTTCTCTGTCTTGCCTGTCTGTCTGTCTGGCCTGTCTGGCTCTCTGTCTGGCTCTCTGTCTAGCCTGTCTGGCTCTCTACCTGTCTGTCTGTCTGTCTGTCTGTCTGTCTGTCTGTCTGTCTGTCTGTATGTCTGTCTGTCTGTCTGTCTGTCTGGGTCTCTGTCTGGCCTGTCTGGGTCTCTGTCTGCCTCTCTATTTAGCCTGTCTGTCTGTCTGTCTGTCTGTCTGTCTGTCTGTCTGTCTGTCTGTCTGTCTGTCTGTCTGTCTGTCTGTCTGTCTGTCTGTCTGTCTGTCTGTCTGTCTGTCTGTCTGTCTGTCTGTCTGTCTGTCTGTCTGTCTGTCTGTCTGTCTGTCTGTCTGTCTGGGTCTCTGTCTGGCCTGTCTGGGTATATGTCTGCCTCTCTGTCTAGCTTGTCTGTCTGTCTGTCTGTCTGTCTGTCTGTCTGTCTGGCTGTCTGTCTGGCCTGTCTGGCCTGTCTGGCTCTCTGTCTGGCTCTCTGTCTAGCCTGTCTGGTTCTCTGCCTTGCCTGTCTGTCTGTCTGGCCTGTCTGGCTCTCTGTCTAGCCTGTCTG
>JAWPHD010004749.1:40000-45000 GCA_037043455.1 Cyrtodaria siliqua | reverse complement strand
TGTCTGTCTGGCCTGTCTGGCTCTCAGTCTGGCCTGTCTGGCCTGTCTGGCTCTCTGCCTGGCTCTCTGTCTAGCCTGTCTGGTTCTCTGCCTCACCTGTCTGTCTGTCTGGACTGTCTGGCTCTCTGTCTAGGCTGTCTGGCTCTCTACCTCGCCTGTCTGTCTGTCTGTCTGTCTGTCTGTCTGGCCTGTCTGGCTCTCTGTCTGTCTGGCCTGTCTGGCTCTCTGTCTGGCTCTCTGTCTAGCCTGTCTGGTTCTCTGTCTCGCCTGTCTGTCTGTCTGGCCTGTCTGGCTCTCTGTCCGGCTCTCTGTCTAGCCTGTCTGGCTCTCTACCTGTCTGTATGTCTGTCTGTCTGTCTGTCTGTCTGTCTGGGTCTCTGTCTGGCCTGTCTGGGTCTCTGTCTGCCTCTCTGTCTAGCCTGTCTGTCTGTCTGTCTGTCTGTCTGGCCTGTCTGGCATGTCTGGCTCTCTGTCTGGCTCTGTCTGGTTCTCTGCCTCGCCTGTCTGTCTGTCTGGCCTGTCTGGCTCTCTGTCTAGCCTGTCTGGCTCTCTACCTCGCCTGTCTGTCTGTCTGTCTGTCTGTCTGTCTGTCTGTCTGGCCTGTCTGGCTCTCTGTCTGGCTCTCTGTCTGGCTCTCTGTCTAGCCTGTCTGGTTCTCTGCCTCGCCTGTCTGTCTGTCTGGCCTGTCTGGCTCTCTGTCTAGCCTGTCTGGTTCTCTGTCTCGCCTGTTAGTCTGTCTGGCCTGTATGGCTCTCCGTCTAGCCTGTCTGGCTCTCTACCTCGCTTGTCTGTCTGTCTGTCTGTCTGTCTGTCTGGCCTGTCTGGCTCTCTGTCTGTCTGGCCTGTCTGGCCTGTCTGGATCTCTGTCTGGCTCTCTGTCTAGCCTGTCTGGTTCTCTGTCTCGCCTGTCTGTCTGTCTGGCCTGTCTGGCTCTCTGTCTGGCTCTCTGTCTAGCCTGTCTGGCTCTCTACCTGTCTGTCTGTCTGTCTGTCTGGCTCTCTGTCTGTCTGTCTGGTCTGTCTGGCTCTCTGTCTAGCCTGTCTGGCTCTCTACCTCGACTGTCTGTCTGTCTGTCTGGCCTGTCTGGCTCTCTGTCTGTCTGGCCTGTCTGGCTCTCTGTCTGGCTCTCTGTCTAGCCTGTCTGGTTCTCTGTCTCGCCTGTCTGTCTGTCTGGCCTGTCTGGCTCTCTGTCTGGCTCTCTGTCTAGCCTGTCTGGCTCTCTACCTGTCTGTCTGTCTGTCTGTCTGTCCTGTCTGGTTCTCTGTCTCGCCTGTCTGTCTGTCTGTCTGGCCTGTCTGGCTCTCTGTCTGGCTCTCTGTCTAGCCTGTCTGGCTCTCTACCTGTCTGTCTGTCTGTCTGTCTGTCTGTCTGTCTGTCTGTCTGTCTGTCTGTCTGTCTGTCTGTCTGTCTGTCTGGCCTGTCTGGGTATCTGTCTGCCTCTCTGTCTAGCCTGTCTGTCTGTCTGTCTGTCTGTCTGTCTGTCTGTCTGTCTGTCTGTCTGTCTGTCTGTCTGGCCTGTCCGTCTGTCTGTCTGTCTGGCTGTCTGGCCTGTCTGGGTATCTGTCTGCCTCTCTGTCTAGCCTGTCTGTCTGTCTGTCTGTCTGTCTGTCTGGCCTGTCTGGCCTGTCTGGCTCTCTGTCTGGCCTGTCTGGCCTGTCTGGCTCTCTGCCTGGCTCTCTGTCTAGCCTGTCTGGTTCTCTGCCTCGCCTGTCTGTCTGTCTGGCCTGTCTGGCTCTCTGTCTAGCCTGTCTGGCTCTCTACCTCGCCTGTCTGTCTGTCTGTCTGTCTGTATGTCTGGCATGTCTGGCTCTCTGTCTGTCTGGCCTGTCTGGCTCTCTGTCTGGCTCTCTGTCTAGCCTGTCTGGTTCTCTGTCTCGCCTGTCTGTCTGTCTGGCCTGTCTGGCTCTCTGTCTGGCTCTCTGTCTGGCTCTCTGTCTAGCCTGTCTGGCTCTCTACCTGTCTGTCTGTCTGTCTGTCTGTCTGTCTGTCTGGCTCTCTGTCTGTCTGTCTGGTCTGTCTGGCTCTCTGTCTAGCCTGTCTGGCTCTCTACCTCGAATGTATGTCTGTCTGTCTGCCTTGTCTGGCTCTCTGTCTGGCTCTCTGTCTATCCTGTCTGGCTCTCTACCTGTCTGTCTGTCTGGCCTGTCTGGCCTGTCTGGCTCTCTGTCTAGCCTGTCTGGTTCTCTGCCTCGCCTGTCTGTCTGTCTGGCCTATCTGGCTTTCTGTCTAGCCTGTCTGGCTCTCTACCTCGCCTGTCTGTCTGTCTGTCTGTCTGTCCTGTCTGGCTCTCTGTCTGTCTGGCCTGTCTGGCCTGTCCGGCTCTCTGTCTGGCTCTCTGTCTGGCTCTCTGTCTAGCCTGTCTGGCTCTATGCCTCGCCTGTCTGGGTCTCTGCCTGCCTCTCTGTCTAGCCTGTCTGTCTGTCTGTCTGTCTGTCTGTCTGTCTGTCTGTCTGTCTGTCTGGCTGTCTGGCTCTCTGTCTGTCTGGCCTGTCTGGCTCTCTGTCTGGCTCTCTGTCTAGCCTGTCTGGTTCTCTGCCTCGCCTGTCTGTCTGTCTGGCCTGTCTGGTTCTCTGTCTAGCCTGTCTGGCTCTCTACCTCGCCTGTCTGGTCTCTGTCTGCCTCTCTGTCTAGCCTGTGTGTCTGTCTGTCTGTCTGTCTGTCTGTCTGTCTGTCCTGTCTGTCTGTCTGTCTGTCTGTCTGTCTGTCTGTCTGTCTGTCTGTCTGTCTGTCTATCTGTCTGTCTGTCTGTCTGTCTGTCTGTCTGTCTGTCTGTCTGTCTGGCCTGTCTGGGTATCTGTCTGCCTCTCTGTCTAGCCTGTATGTCTGTCTGTCTGTCTGTATGTCTGTCTGTCTGGCCTGTCTGTCTGTCTGTCTGTCTGTCTGTCTCTGTGTCTGTCTGTCTGTCTGGCCTGTCTGGGTATCTGTCTGCCTCTCTGTCTAGCCTGTCTGTCTGTCTGTCTGTCTGTCTGTCTGTCTGTCTGGCCTGTCTGGCTCTCAGTCTGGCCTGTCTGGCCTGTCTGGCTCTCTGCCTGGCTCTCTGTCTAGCCTGTCTGGTTCTCTGCCTCACCTGTCTGTCTGTCTGGACTGTCTGGCTCTCTGTCTAGGCTGTCTGGCTCTCTACCTCGCCTGTCTGTCTGTCTGTCTGTCTGTCTGTCTGGCCTGTCTGGCTCTCTGTCTGTCTGGCCTGTCTGGCTCTCTGTCTGGCTCTCTGTCTAGCCTGTCTGGTTCTCTGTCTCGCCTGTCTGTCTGTCTGGCCTGTCTGGCTCTCTGTCCGGCTCTCTGTCTAGCCTGTCTGGCTCTCTACCTGTCTGTATGTCTGTCTGTCTGTCTGTCTGTCTGTCTGGGTCTCTGTCTGGCCTGTCTGGGTCTCTGTCTGCCTCTCTGTCTAGCCTGTCTGTCTGTCTGTCTGTCTGTCTGGCCTGTCTGGCATGTCTGGCTCTCTGTCTGGCTCTGTCTGGTTCTCTGCCTCGCCTGTCTGTCTGTCTGGCCTGTCTGGCTCTCTGTCTAGCCTGTCTGGCTCTCTACCTCGCCTGTCTGTCTGTCTGTCTGTCTGTCTGTCTGTCTGGCCTGTCTGGCTCTCTGTCTGGCTCTCTGTCTGGCTCTCTGTCTAGCCTGTCTGGTTCTCTGCCTCGCCTGTCTGTCTGTCTGGCCTGTCTGGCTCTCTGTCTAGCCTGTCTGGTTCTCTGCCTCGCCTGTCTGTCTGTCTGGCCTGTATGGCTCTCCGTCTAGCCTGTCTGGCTCTCTACCTCGCTTGTCTGTCTGTCTGTCTGTCTGTCTGTCTGGCCTGTCTGGCTCTCTGTCTGTCTGGCCTGTCTGGCCTGTCTGGATCTCTGTCTGGCTCTCTGTCTAGCCTGTCTGGTTCTCTGTCTCGCCTGTCTGTCTGTCTGGCCTGTCTGGCTCTCTGTCTGGCTCTCTGTCTAGCCTGTCTGGCTCTCTACCTGTCTGTCTGTCTGTCTGTCTGGCTCTCTGTCTGTCTGTCTGGTCTGTCTGGCTCTCTGTCTAGCCTGTCTGGCTCTCTACCTCGACTGTCTGTCTGTCTGTCTGGCCTGTCTGGCTCTCTGTCTGTCTGGCCTGTCTGGCTCTGTCTGGCTCTCTGTCTAGCCTGTCTGGTTCTCTGTCTCGCCTGTCTGTCTGTCTGGCCTGTCTGGCTCTCTGTCTGGCTCTCTGTCTAGCCTGTCTGGCTCTCTACCTGTCTGTCTGTCTGTCTGTCTGTCTGTCCTGTCTGGTTCTCTGTCTCGCCTGTCTGTCTGTCTGGCCTGTCTGGCTCTCTGTCTGGCTCTCTGTCTAGCCTGTCTGGCTCTCTACCTGTCTGTCTGTCTGTCTGTCTGTCTGTCTGTCTGTCTGTCTGTCTGTCTGTCTGTCTGTCTGGCCTGTCTGGGTATCTGTCTGCCTCTCTGTCTAGCCTGTCTGTCTGTCTGTCTGTCTGTCTGTCTGTCTGTCTGTCTGTCTGTCTGTCTGGCCTGTCCGTCTGTCTGTCTGTCTGTCTGGCTGTCTGGCCTGTCTGGGTATCTGTCTGCCTCTCTGTCTAGCATGTCTGTCTGTCTGTCTGTCTGTCTGTCTGTCTGTCTGGCCTGTCTGGCCTCTCTGGCTCTCTGTCTGGCCTGTCTGGCCTGTCTGGCTCTCTGCCTGGCTCTCTGTCTAGCCTGTCTGGTTCTCTGCCTCACCTGTCTGTCTGTCTGGACTGTCTGGCTCTCTGTTTAGGCTGTCTGGCTCTCTACCTCGCCTGTCTGTCTGTCTGTCTGTCTGGCCTGTCTGGTTCTCTGTCTGTCTGGCCTGTCTGGCTCTCTGTCTGGCTCTCTGTCTAGCCTGTCTGGTTCTCTGTCTCGCCTGTCTGTCTGTCTGGCCTGTCTGGCTCTCTGTCCGGCTCTCTGTCTAGCCTGTCTGGCTCTCTACCTGTCTGTATGTCTGTCTGTCTGTCTGTCTGTCTGTCTGTCTGGGTCTCTGTCTGGCCTGTCTGGGTCTCTGTCTGCCTCTCTGTCTAGCCTGTCTGTCTGTCTGTC